>JBAKBP010040382.1:0-13670 GCA_037953745.1 Lithodes maja | reverse complement strand
CAGAGTTGTTGTGGTGCAGGGTATAAATGCTACGAGGTCATACCCACTTGTGAGGTTGGAGTTGAGAGTGGGAGAGGTGTGCAGGGAGCTGGATGTAGGGATCGTTGAGTGTTTGCCAGTTGAGGGCGTCGACCTTCTTCTCGGCAACGACTTTGCGGTGCCCACTTCCGGGACTCCACCCTTAGTCGTTGCCGAGAGGGCGGCCGACGTGGATGGTGAGAATCGGGAATGGGTTGGGAGGTGCCAACAGGATGAGATGGCCTGTGTGGTAACCCGATCTCGCTCTGCGGATCCTGCACAGCCTAGCACTCAACCTCGGGGACAGTGGAGGAAGGATCAGGAGAAGGTTGCTAAGGGCAGGAAAAGGGACATTGATTCTGCTGCACTTCTCGGTGATTCGGTACTTGGACCTATAATAAACACGGGAGTTGACTCTGGCCCAGATATGGTGTGTAACAAGGCAGAGTTGGGTAAGACTTCGCGTGAGGCAAGAGCTGTAGCGAGAGCCACTAAGGCAGTAGAGCCTACTAGCCGGGGTAATGTCTTATTACAAAACCATCTTGATGCATTGACGCCCAGGGACATTAGTGAGCAGCAGCTGCAAGACGCTAGCCTAGCTCGTTATAGCAATGGTGCCATAGAGTTGGAGGAAGATGGGGATGCGAAGCCGGGAGATTTCTTTAGGCTCAACAGGATATTGTACCGCAGATTTCTAGACCCCAAATCGAAGTGGGAGGGCGGTGCGAGGGTAGTAGACCAGGTGGTTGTTCCAAATAAGTATAGAGAGTCCTTATTGTGTCTGGCGCATGATGTGCCGGTGGCGGGTCATTTGGGGGTAACAAAAACATTGGCGGCATTGGGCAGGTTTTTCTGGTGGCCTGGGGTCAAGGCTGATGTCTGTGCATGGGTGGCTGGGTGTGCGACCTGCCAGACAACGGGGAAGCCTAACCAGACAATCCCGAAGGCACCTTTGTTTCCCATACCTGTCACCGGGCCTCCGTTCAGCAAAGTTGTAGTAGATTTGGTTGGCCCTTTCCCGCCTACTAGTAGTGGCAATAAATTCCTGTTGACAATCATGGATGTGGCTACGAGATACCCGGACGCATACCCCATGAGAAACGGCTCGGCAAAGGCAGTTGTTAAAAACTTATTATTGTTCTGTTCCCGTTATGGATTTCCACGTGAGGTGCAGTCAGACCAGGGGAGCAATTTTACATCCAAATTGTTCAAGCAAACCCTTCAGTTGCACGGTATATGTTCTGTAGTGTCGTCAGCCTACCATCCCGAGAGTCAGGGAGTCTTGGAGCGGTGGCACTCGACCCTGAAGAGTATGCTACGCTGTTACTGTGCAGAACATGACCCTGATTGGGATTTGGGTCTGCCGTATGTTCTGTTCGCTGCACGTGAAGTCCCAGGAGAGAGCCTGGGGTTCAGTCCAAATCAACTAGTCTTTGGCCATAATGTGAGAGGACCTTTAAGTATGGTGAAAGAGATCTGGGAGGGCGAAGAGAAGCCGGGGTCTGTACTTAAATATATCCTTGAGAGCCGGGAGAGACTTATAGGTTGCATGGCAGCGGCAGGTAATAACTTGGTTAATGCACAGGCGGTCATGAAGCACCAGTATGACGCCAAGGTGAAGCTTCGGGAGTTTTCGGTGGGTCAGGAGGTAATGTTGCTTTTACCTTTGCCTGGACACCCCCTTTCTGCCAAGTTTATTGGGCCGTATGTGGTGGCTAAGAAACTGTCCGACCTTGATTATCTCGTTGCAACACCTGACCGTAGGAAAAAACATCAGTTATGTCATGTTAACCTCATGAAAGAGTATGTGAGACGCCCCTCAGAGCCTCTCACTGTCCCTGTGCTGGCCTGCAGCGGCCAGGGTGGAGAAGGAGGTGGGGACAGTCATGCTGCTGAGGAGGATAGCTGGGACTGTGTCATTTCCGCGGAACAGTGGGCGGGGAATACTGAACAAGAGGCTAGGCAAGCTGTAAGTCACCTGCCTGAGCACCAGGGTGCTGCTGTCCTAGGCCTGTTCAGGTCATACCCCTCTGTTTTCGCCGAACACCCAGGTCTCACTACTCAGGTAACGCACGACGTGGACGTCGGTGATAATGTGCCCTTCAAGTCAGTGCCCTACCGTGTGCCCCCGGTAAAGTTGCCAGCTTTACGGGAGGAGTTAAAGTACATGGTTGAGAGAGGGATGATCACTGAAGGTTATGTGAAGTGGACATCACCCGTCACGTTGCAGCCAAAACCTGACGGCAAGGTGCGGTTCTGCATAGATTTTCGTAGGCTAAATGGCTTGACCACTAACAACCCTTACCCTTTGCCTCGAGTTGACGACAGCGTGGACAAGATAGGGAATGCAAAGTACCTTACTAAAATTGATCTTGTAAAAGGCTACTGGCAAGTACCCCTGTCGGACCGAGCTAAGCAAGTTTGTGGTTTTGTGGTAGATGGCAAGACCTACCAATGTAACGTAATGCCTTATGGGCTTAAGAACGCACCTGCCACGTTTCAGAACCTGATGAACGATATTTGTGACGAAATCCCTAACTGCACGGTCTACCTTGATGACGTGATAGTGTATGATGACAATTTTGAAAATCACCTAAGGCACTTAGAGACCCTGTTTGGGAAGTTGCACGATGCTGGGCTGGTGGTGAACCTGAGGAAGTGCGAGTTTGTAAAGGCTACTGTGCAGTATCTTGGCTTCGTGGTCGGGTTAGGCCGGGTGTGCCCCCCCCTGAGCAAGATACAGGCTATCAATATGTTTCCCAGGCCCACCACTAAGCGCCAGGTCATGCGGTTCCTAGGTATGATAGGCTATTATAGGCGCTTCATCCGGGGATACTCTACTGTCTTAGCACCGTTAACTGATCTACTGTCGAAGTCAGTGAAGTTCTGTTGGGCTGCGGAGTGTCAGAGGGCTTTCGACCTAGTCAAGCACCTGCTGTGTACACATCCGATTTTGAGAGCCCCAGACTTCTCCAGGAGTTTTCAGCTGGCGACTGATGCCAGCGGTGTGGGTGCCGGGGCAGTGTTACTGCAGACTGATTCCGAGGGCTTGGAACACCCAGTGAGCTTCTTTTCTCGCAAGTTTAATTCGGCACAAAGGAATTACTCGACTATAGAGAAGGAGCTTCTTGCTATCGTCTTGTCGCTCAAACATTTCGAAGTTTATGTTCCAGCCTACGGCCCGGTAGTGACGATTTATACGGACCATCATCCCTTGAAATTCCTAAATCAGTTTCACAATCGGAATATGCGGTTGACCAGGTGGTCCCTAATGCTCCAAGAGTATAATCTCAACATTCAGCATATTGCCGGGAGTGAGAACGTGATAGCAGATTGTCTATCAAGGGTTGATGATCCAGGATAGTCGTGCACGGTGTGTGGGTTGAGCAGGAGTAAAATTAGGCTATCATAACGCCGTCCAAAAAGATTATAAAACAATAAAATAAACGAGAATTTTTTTTTTAGTTTTGTAAGTCTTTATTGTTGTAGCATGATGCATGCGATATTGTGTTTTATGTATAATTCACACTTCAGTTGTTGTGCACCTTTTGCAATTAGTGGCAGCTAAGGGTAGCAGGTCGGTTGGTTGCCTGTCAGATTTTGATAATGCTTCTAAGGTCGATTATCTAAAATCTTGGGGGGGCTGTGACGCACCCAGTGCGTGGCAACGTAACCTGATTGTACTCCTTGGTACTCCACTGTACCGCCACGGTACCGCGCTGTACCGTGCTGGCTGCTTATATTGAGTGTGACAACGTATAACTATGTTCTTTGTATCTCTGCAAAGGTCTCGTCATTTGCTAACCAGTGGTGGGTTTTGTTTTAAGCCATGTCGAGACCTTCCATTTAATATGTAGTATCAATGGAGAAGTTGATAGATAAGACAGTGGGAATTCAGAGAGAGAGAGTGAGTTAGACTTCAGAGCGAGAGGGTAGCGGTGCGCCACGCTGCCGGGGGGGTGGTTGCCAGACGTATGGACCGGTTGGCAGCCCTGCGCTTATAGCTAGGTGCGACAGGGTTGGTAGTACATTGCCGCCTGCCTATGCTGCCTGGGCTGCCCATGTTGTCGTACTGCACATTGCATGGAGGCTCGCTGTGTGCTCTATGACCAGGTTGCCTAGAACCTTTGAGATTCTAACATCCCTTGCCCTCTCTCCCAATTTCTCACGGTTGCACTCTTTCTCTCTGACGACATTACTCTCATTTCATTCTTCTCTCTATTTAAATGCATACCCTTCCCTTGAGGTCCTAAAGGAGTTTCAGCACTCACCTCTCGTATTACTCTTAGGACAAGCATATATTTACATGTATTAGATTTAAGGGGTTAATGTGAACAGCGATCTTCTTGATGAGGATAGTTGGTGAACGTTCTACATGTTCACGAGTTATATGCCCAGCTCATCATCCAATTTGTGACTAGACTAGTGCCATGTGTAAGAGCCCGACCATGCCCAGGAGTTGTCTGTAGAGGGGCGAGGACTTAGCCTTGATTTGCCTACCGAGCCAGGAGCGAGTGCAGTACCAGAGACTACAGCTCGCTCGTAGTGCCGGTATAGTAGAGTAACGTAATTTATCTGTCCTTGTGTTCTCTGCAGTCTTTTCCTGGGTTCTCGCTTTCGGTGCTGGGACTCGTTGTTCCTGTGACTTGGCCTGCTAGCTAGAACACATGGGGATGATGAGTGGGTTATATCTTTATTTTACTATGCATTGCAGCTCTCTTTAAGTTTATGTATGTAACACTTTACAATACACATTACTCACACACAAGACAACACTATTAATACTTTCATGTATCAATTAACTGCACTGTCGTTTTGCTGCTGTGTCCGGAGTTCCGTTGCGTAGGGCGCATACGGACTCAGAGGGGAGACAGAGTGAGAGAAGCGAAGTAGCCTATGCGGTAGTAGGCTACCGGCGCAGTACTGTTGCCTGCAACCTTTTAGTTATTCCAAGTATAGATTCATTATTACAATAAGTGACTACTATTTATGTTCCTTCCATGTGTATTATTAGGTATCTACTGGATCATGAACATCTTGTATGCTACATGCTAGTGCATGTTAGTAGGGGACAGTTATTCTAGTGCACGCGCTTTCAAGTAGGCGTGTACATTTGTCATTTAGCATTTCACTGTCATACCTTTAGCCTGCTTCTATTCTACATTATTAGAGGCTTAATATTTACTTAGTTTCTTGAGTATTGCATTTCTTTAGTAATAACGTAACCTATAAATGTCTGAGGGAGTTTAGCCTCATAGCCTACCCCTGTTGTACACTTTCGCCGAGTTAAGGTACCTCGTTACCATAGACGATAACTCTGTAGGGCGTTGGTGCTTTTGTTGTCTGGAGCATATAGTATTTGGGACTGGAATCGAGCGTGTCGTTGTCACATAAGCCATTTCTGTCCTACGATCAAGAATCCCGAATATGTATTGCCGATCCAGCCGTAACACAAGTAATAATAACTAGCAAGTAATAATAACAAGTAATAATAGCAAGTAATAATAACAAGTAATAATAACAAGTAATAATAGCAAGTAATAATAGCAAGTAATAATAACTAGCAAGTAATAATAGCAAGTAATAAGAGCAAGTAATAAGAGCAAGTAATAAGAGCAAGTAATAAGAGCAAGTAATAAGAGCAAGTAATAATAACAAGTAATAATAACAAGTAATAAGAACAAGTAATAAGAGCAAGTAATAATAGCAAGTAATAATAGCAAGTAATAATAGCAAGTAATAATAACAAGTAATAATAACAAGTAATAATAACAAGTAATAATAACAAGTAATAATAACAAGTAATATAAAAACAAAATATTAAAGCTTCTTAACAAAAATATTATATAACATAAAAGATTACATATTCAACAGCTGAGCTCTGTAACTCTCTCCCTCAATCCATCTTCCCCTCATCTTATGACTTAAACTGCTTCAAACTCAGTGTGTCCAGGCATTTTGGCTCGAACATTCCTTGATTTTGGCCCTGTCACTCTTTCAACTCTGGGGGAGGCACTCATCACAGGCAGTTCAGCCTTTTGTCTCCCTCATTCACATAGGACAAAATAATGAGAGGCAGTCGGTAAAGCGCATACCTTCGCATACACTGGCTTTGCCATGAACATAAATGCACAACAATGATACCGGTGTCACCAGAGTGGGGAGGGGAAAGAAGGGGTTAACAGCTTGAACAGTAAGCCTCCAAAACGTCAGATCAGCTGTCACTTACCATTGCCAGAATATAGTTGCCAGCAATCAAAGGTTGCCGATAAACTCAATGGTGTGACTCCCTTTACCCACCCGGCTTCCACATTCGGCCTCAATCCACCAAGCTTACATTCCAATTTCCACTTTATCGGGGCCTGGGATCCTTTTCCATTAGGCGGGGATCTGGTCATTAGGTCGAGGAGGTTGGTTGCTGCTGGCTGGCCTAGAGGGACACACACGGGTTCGTGACCGTAATTCGTCTTTATCTGGACACCCTTCTACCTCGTCTTTAGCCCCCAGTAGTTTAGTGATTTTAAGACGCTTGGCCCATTAGCTTGTCGATTTTAAACCTTTCGTCCCATTTATTTAGCCATATTTCGTCTTCAAGAAATCAATGTTGTTTTCCGGATAGTTTTCACGGCAACTTTGATCTAAAAGACTCAGGATTTAAGTGGTACCAGAAATCCGGTAACTATTGTATCCTAACATAAGTCAAGTGCCGATGCTACTGAAAAAGACCACCGAAATGCTACCAGAAAAGCGTAGACATTATTAACCCCTTAAGGATCATAACGCGTTTTCACAGTATATTCTGGTTATCATTGGACGATTTTCTACAGCTTAGGAAGGATCTGTAGGAAATAAAAGGGTAAAGGCTATCTCGATTTCACCTCTGACTTCCATATATACCCTTCCTAATCTGAATAAACCCGTCTAATAATAGCCAAAAGGATAGACGTAAATTGCGTCTTCTATATGAGTTAAGTTTCCATAAAACGTACTCTTCTGGTGGCCTTTAGCTTCGTGGGGTCACTTCCCAGCCAATAGACACACACTGGTTTAGTGTCATAATTCATCATCATACGATCACAGTTTCTCTGATACTTTTCTCATTAACTCTGATTTGGGAGTTTTTGAATACTTGTAGTTTAATATGAATGTATACCTTCAGCCTAGTCGCAGATATAAGACTAAAATAAGCCAAAATGCTGCCCGAACTATAGACAGCAATCGAATGTCGCCGGAGTAATCGTTTGTGTGCCTTGGCCGTAATTTGTCTTGATAACTTCTCACTGATGACGGGGATCTTGGTGACCTTTGACCACCGGGATCAAGGTTACCAAATCAAGTTCTCTAGATAGTAAATAGATGCCGAAAATCGTTAGACTACTGCCACAATCTCTATAAATCGCTCTAATATGGCTCAAATCCAGAATGTCGATAGAATTCATGTCGCTCTATGTAAAAATGTGCCGCTCGATCGAAGTATGTACCTCTAGATCTAGCAGGAAGGTAGCTAAATTGGCAGCACTGGCTAGCATATTTATCATCATCATCAGCAGCAGCTTTGAAGGGTCCACTGATTGGCCGGCCTATCACAAAAGGAAAGAGGATACGAGGATGGTATGTATGGTGAGACATACATGTAGAATTAATGGGTACAGTATAACCAGTAACCAGCTAAAGGGGAGATGTCCACTTAAAGGATTTTTTTCTTGGCTCCTTTCTCCCTCATGTTTATCCCCATTGCTTTGGAGATTTTAAGACGTTTGCCCTATTAGTGTGGCGATTGTAAACACTTTCGTCCCATTTCTGTCAATTTTAAGACATTTCGTGCCATTTAGCTGTCAATTATTTCCTGACGAGCGATAGCGAGACTAGTTTAAGAGGACTAGGCCTTCGGCCGGGATTTTTTTTTATATTTTTGTTTACAAATTTATCTTGGAGGGTCTTGTACGGTGTTTTCTTAAGCTTGATTGAGGTCACACATGCACAAAATATAATAACTTCAGATATGTAAAAGTATTATACTAAATTCATAGACATATGAGAGAGAGAGAGAGAGAGAGAGAGAGAGAGAGAGAGAGAGAGAGAGAGAGAGAGAACAAAAAAAGCGAGAGCGAAAGCGAGTGAGAGCGAGTAAATGGGCCGTACACCAAGTCCGATAACTCCCAATCACCCAAAGTGGTAACCGAAAGTGGATAAACCCCCCTAACCAAGAAAGTGGATAAACCCCCTAACCAAGAAAGTGGATAAACCCCCCTAACCAAGAAAGTGGATAAACCCCCCTAACCAAGAAAGTGGATAAACCCCCCTAACCAAGAAAGTGGATAAACCCCCCTAACCAAGAAAGTGGATAAACCCCCCTAACCAAGAAAGTGGATAAACCCCCCTAACCAAGAAAGTGGATAAACCCCCCTAACCAAGAAAGTGGATAAACCCCCCTAACCAAGAAAGTGGATAAACCCCCCTAACCAAGAAAGTGGATAAACCCCCCTAACCAAGAAAGTGGATAAACCCCCCTAACCAAGAAAGTGGATAAACCCCCCTAACCAAGAAAGTGGATAAACCCCCCTAACCAAGAAAGTGGATAAACCCCCCTAACCAAGAAAGTGGATAAACCCCCCTAACCAAGAAAGTGGATAAACCCCCCTAACCAAGAAAGTGGATAAACCCCCCTAACCAAGAAAGTGGATAAACCCCCCTAACCAAGAAAGTGGATAAACCCCCCTAACCAAGAAAGTGGATAAACCCCCCTAACCAAGAAAGTGGATAAACCCCCCTAACCAAGAAAGTGGATAAACCCCCCTAACCAAGAAAGTGGATAAACCCCCCTAACCAAGAAAGTGGATAAACCCCCCTAACCAAGAAAGTGGATAAACCCCCCTAACCAAGAAAGTGGATAAACCCCCCTAACCAAGAAAGTGGATAAACCCCCCTAACCAAGAAATACCGCATGCAAATCCCTCCCCCAATGGCCGGGAAGGAGGAGGAGTAAAGGCCAGATACGCACCGGCACTTTTTTCTGCAACTATTTTCCGCAACTTTTATATGCAACCTTTATCGACAACTTTTATCCACAACTTTTATCCACAACTTTTATCAGTTTTTATCTGCAACTTTTGTCTGCAACTTTTGTCTTTAACTTGTATCTGCAACTTGTATCTGCAATTTTTATCTGCAACACATATCCGCAATTTATAGTCAAAGGGATAATGGAGATAGTATTTTTCCTTATAACTCTCACAGATCCTTCCTAAGCTGTATAAAGTCGTCTAATGATAGCCAGAATAATGGCTAACTTTGGCTGATTTCCTGTGGTGATTTCTTACATTCGGGCTAACTTCGTTTGCCACGTCTGCAATATCACGCTCATCTGTCCTAACATTCTAATCTGGACTCCTACTCTTAGCCTTAATAAGCTTTGTTGTTATAGTAGGTAGAGGTAGGATGGATAAGCTTAGGTTAGGTTAGCTTAGGTTAGGTTAGGTTAGGTTAGGTTAGCTTAGGTTAGGTTAGGTTAGGTTAGCTTAGGTTAGGTTAGGTTAGGTTAGGTTAGGTTAGGTTGTCTTGGGATGGGTTTATATGAGTTACCGTGATCTTCTACCAGAAAAGTAGAAGAACACGGAAACAGAGCGAATGAATTGAGGCCATGTATTGAACACCGGTGCTGGTGCGGCGGTGCCGAGTTGGATCTGCGCATGCGCGACAACTTTGATTTTTTTTTTTCAGAAAATATTTTATTATTTTTATTAGACTAACCTAACCTAACCTAACTTAACTTAATTTTCTATAAAAAAATACAAGCACAAAATATTGTAATGTTCTGGGATAGGGCCTAGAACTTTTGGGTGGGATGCTTAGCCGTTAGCACTGAGCTACGAGGCAGCTTGCTAGACGTGTTTTGAAAGGCCTAGTGGATTCAAAGTCGTCTGATAGAGTATGTGCAAATCCAACACGGCACCACCACACCAACACTGGTGCTCCATACATGGCCTCCCGAATGTATGAAACCATCCAAACTTCAAGAATATGCTACAGAGAGAAAGAGAGAGAGAGAGAGAGAGAGAAAAGAGAGAGAAAAAAAAAGAGAGAGAGATGGAGAGCCTAACTTGAGAAAATAACCCATAGAAGTAGATAATGGTGGGGTCACACATTCACGTATATTGCTCCCGTCAGCTCCCGTCTGTTGTAAACGAAGGTATATTGGTAGTTGGCAACCGATAACGTAAAACGTAATGGCATAATACGCAAAACTTATATGAAAATACGGTCAGTCGGGGGGGGTACTCGCGCATGGCGCGAGTAGAAACGAGTAGCCCACGTGGGTCCGGAATGTTGTGGGTGCAGCCAAGGCCGCGCGGTTGTTGATTCTAGTTTAATCAGGAACGTGGCTCGCCCTCACGTATGTCAAAAGACGGCAAAAGTTACGACCGACCAGGCCACCACTGTCGTCTGACCAGAGCAGCGTCGTCGGACGTAGCAGCTACCATGTCAGACGAGAGCTGGTCTCGTTCATCGTAGAATGTTCTCGTCGAACGTGGAAGTATGCGTGCGTGTGGCAACGCCGCCGCACTGCGCGTTGCCGGGAAGACGCGGCAATGTCGTACGTGGTGGGTATATAAGGACAGCGGGAGTTACTGCCGTCATACCTCACACCACACCAAGACGACAAACACCATCCCTGCTACTCTGCCACCCTGCCACCCTCCCTGCCACCCTGCCACCCTCCCTGCCACCCTGCCACCATCCCTGCCACCCTGCCACCCTGCCTGCCACCCTGCCTGCCACCCTGCCACCCTGCCTGCCACCCTGCCTGCCACCCTGCCACCCTCTGCTGCCACCCTGCCACCCTCTGCTGCCACCCTCTGCACGCTGCCCTGTCCTGCCCTGTCACCATGGCTACCAAGGCTACCAAGAGAAGTCTGAAGAAGTCTTCAATCTCACCACCTGGCCCCACGCCTGCAACCTCGCCTGTCCCCTTGACGCCTGCAACCTCGCCTGTCCCCTCGACCTCTGCAACCTCACCGCCTGTCCCCTCGACCTCTGCAACCTCACCGCCTGTCCCCTCGACCTCTGCAACCTCACCGCCTGTCCCCTCGTCGTCTGGGTCTGGAACATCGCTGATTGACACCTCTGACGGTGAAGTGTTAATGAATATACCCGACGATGATGGAGAGGTGTTGGACGTTGAGGAAAGTGAGGAAAACCCCGACGAAGTTGACCAGGAAGAGGGACAGGATCAGCCAACACAACCAACAAAACGGCGCCGGAAGAGCACCAACATTATCCTGACGGAGGCGCAGGAGCGTATGTTGGGAGACTGGCTGGAGCAGGATGTGCCTTATCTGTATGATAAGGGTGATAACCGCCACAAAGAGAAGGAGCACATTGACCATCTTTGGGCGGAGAAGGCAGCCAGTCTGGACCCCCCCATCACCGCCTCGGAATTGTTAACATGGTTCACCTCTCTCCGCTCCAAGTTTGGCAGGCTCACCAAGGACAAGAGTGGTGAGGGGGCCAAGAGGTTGACTGAGAGGGAGAAGTGGATACTCACCATCTTCCACTTCCTCAAGCCCCACATCGTGCGACAGAAGAAGCCCAGGAATCTGGGTATGCCTCAGGTACGTTTATATTTGCTTTTTTCTGAAATATTTTGTTTATGTGCCATTATTGTTGTAAAATTATCTTGTTAACTTAATTCTATAATTACCTTAAATTTTTGTTAATGAAACACCTAATAACACACAGAAGTTTATTAATTTTATTTAAAGGTTACAAAGATGAATGGTTATGTTGATTGGTATTTAACATTTCATAAATAATTAACATGTTACTAATTATACATTCATGTCTCAACAGTCTGCTGCCCAAGCTGCCGAACCTTCTCCTGTGTGTGGACCTCTGCCTGATGAACCCGCCGATGAGGAAGACCAAGCATCCGGCAGTCACGAGAACACCACCCCAGCCATCTCCACGCGGAGGGCGAAGCAGGGGAAGCCTCCTGCTGCTGTTCCTGCAGCCCAGGGATCTGGAACCCTGGAGCAAGTGAGTAGAGGAAATATTAGTGTTATAATAGCAACAATAACTTTCAACATATTGGCTTCCCAGAATACAACATAATTTTGTGTAATAATGTTTCTTGTGTTGTGTAAAGTGTAAGTCTTCTCTTTTTCCATCATGGAAACAATAACTTTGAAGAATACCACATAATTTTATTTGCTAACGTTCGTAATTGGTTATTTATTGAAATATGTTTCGTGTGTTTAATGTTTCCTTGTTCCATTCCAGGTCCTTGCCACTGCGGAGCAGGTGCGGCAGAACCTGGCTGGGGTTGCTGGTTTGGTGGAGGACCCCGAACTCCAGTATTGGCGCTCCTCCATGGATGTCTTGGCAAAGGACTGTGTGGGGTTGCCGCACAAATTCAGAAATCCCTTTAAGAGTGAGCTCATGGCAGCCCTACAGAGGTTCAAGACTGCCTTTGAGGAGGGAGTCACCAGTGTTGGTCCGGACCTCATGCTGCATGCCATAAGAAATTATGGCATTCCGGCGCCACAACCTCAACCTCAACCACCTCCACCTCAAACAAGCGATACTGTTATGTACCAGGGGACTCCGACAAACACACTGTCTCAATCAGTGTTGCCAAAGCCTGCTCCTGCGTACGTGCTACCTCCACACCAGGTTGCAGCACTGCAATCGTTGCTGATGCGGCCGCCCCCGTCGGCAACACCCCCTACCATATTCCACCCAGCTACTGCCTCCACACCAACGCACTTTGACCTCTCGCAGTTGAGCTCCCAGTTTGGGCTTGGGAACACAAGCTTCAACTTTGAAAACTTTCTGGCTGCATCCTCACCTGCACCTTCAAACCCAGCTACGCCGGCACCAAACATTGATCCCCAACAGACCCTAGAGACCCCCAAGAAACAACTCAGCCTGGAGAGCCCAAAGATGTGATAATTTTAGCATATATTTTATAATGAAAGATGTATTAAAATTACAAAATAAAAATAGTGATGACGTGTGTGTTTATCATTCCAATTTTGTAGGTAAAGTATATATTAATAAGATGACAAATGAAATATATCCTGAAGGTAATAAAAAATAAAAGACTAATTGAAAAAAAAACATAACTGATAATATGGTTAACAATAAATATGAAAAATCAGGGAAAATAAAATAAAATAAACAGTACCAAAAAAATGAAACATTGAAACAATTAACAACGTGATTGAAATATAACACTAAGATAAAGATAAAGTAAGCAGGGAACTATAAAAGTAGTTAAAGGGAAATTGAAACTATACAATACAAAATATATGGAAAAACCTACAAACTTTACAAAACATCAAAAGTAACTTATAAAACTAAAATACTTGCCAAACTGGCAAAAAATCTATAACAAATTTTTAAGATGAAACTGGAATATACAGAAAAATATAAAATAAACATTGAAAACCCTCACTCACCTAAATACGGTCATCCTGCCAACCCACAGATCCTTGAGGGGAAGAGAAGTATGTCTTGAGGTAGTCCCGTTGCTCCTTGGCAAGCCTGGTTGCAGTGTTGCGGGACCCAGGGGGCATGTTTCTTCCTACAGGTGGGTCAGTCCTCCAGAGGCCAGGTATGAGTTCGTGGGTGTCTGGGTCCTCGTGATCTAC
>JBAKBP010040381.1:0-13676 GCA_037953745.1 Lithodes maja | reverse complement strand
CCTCATGCCTCCTGGTCTCATCCTCCTGCCTCCTAACCTCAATCTCATGCTTCCTAGTCTCAGCCTCAATCTCATACTTCCTAGACTCAATTTTAGCAAGCTCAAGTCTAAATATCATATCTGGAGACAGGCAGGAAGAGGGAGCTGCCACTACTGGAGGAGGGGGGGCAAGAACTGGGGAACCACCATACGCACCGCCCGAGGGCACTCCAATCTTCCAATTCTCATCCCTCTGTGGGAGAGTGCTAACCTCCGGCAACTGAGTGGACGGCACTGTGGGAGTCGAGTGAGAGGGGATCTGGGGAGGAACCCCCCCAAACGCCCTCTCCTCCGAAACCCCATGTCGCCCACGCAACACCCAGGAAATCAGCTCCCCCTTGGACATCCCTCCTACATTGGATCTGCCCAAAACCTTGGCTATCAGGTGCAAGCCATAAATATTCACCCCAGTCAACCTCTCCTCCGTCACGTGGTACCGCTTACTCACAAAAACTCTAGCATCCTCCTCACTGATTACTAACGGCACCTCTTCAACTGGCATCTCTCGCTCCTCGTCAATACTAGGGCACGACATACTGAAGTTCACAAAAAATTCTCGAGACAAAAGTGTTAAACTCCCTTATGTAAGCACTAATTACTAAATTAACTGGAGTCTCTTAAATGCTCTCCTAATTGCCTTACAAAAAAAAATATTCTTCAATATGTACGCTAAAGTACGAACAAACAAATGTTGTACAACTCTGCAAAAAATTATACTGTTCACAAAATCCTAAGCAAGGTCGCCATTTGTTACGACCGGGCACTCGGGTACACTAGGGCTCTTACACAGGACTCGAGTATGGCTCGCTGCCACAACGGAAACACACGATCCCAACCCCAGAGTACTGCCAGCCGAACAAAAAACGCCACTACCCTCCAGAGTTCTATCTGCTATAACGGGGTATACAAGAACTCGGTACTAGCGTTTCACACAACAGACTAATAACAAGACGGGAGTTATCTAGTCTGGTCAACAATCAAACAAAGAAGAAAGTACTACAACACTAAAGAATAGTGTTGGCCGAAGCCGAAGTAATCCACCCTTGAACTAAGAACTTAAGAAGTCCTCCACCCTCTACTTCGGATCGGCACTATTACGTTACGTTAAACAATAGTCCTCGAGCATCAAGCAAGGAATCTTCTGATAAGTTAGATGCTTCTCGAATACTCATAAGAAGTAAGTATCGGATTTTGAACAGCAATTTAATGAATAACTCACTGGTAATTAAAGGCTTTAAATTGACATAAGAAGAATTATAAGAATAAGCAATAGGATATGGCAAACATTAAGAAGAAGTACTCCGACAATGCACTGGCAATAGCCTACTAAGATTGTGCTCGTGGGCCACTAATCTCTGAAGTAGCTAAGCGTGCCACACATGAAATCAATAGTGCATAAACAATAATATACATAAGGAGAAGCTTCAATACTATGCTGTGTCTGCTGGTCGAGCAAAGTCTAGCTGGGATACATAAGGTTAAAAGACAATGGCTGAGCAAGCGGCTCGTAGCCTAGCGAGGTCCTTAAGACTGTGCGGCCAAATTACGTTAATTGACGGGATGCTCTCTTGAGAGATCCAGATCACTAGTATCTGGTTCTCTCCTGGCGATCCTCTCAAAGTCAAGCAAATGAGATAGCACAGTGTTGGGTGGCAGAGGCAAAAGCCCTCACTCGCAACACAGTGCTAAACTCCCACGGTACACAGTCAGAAAGACCACCTAGGCGTTCCACGTCTCCGTTGCAATTGTACTGGTTCAACCGCAACCTAGTACTCATAGGAAATCACAACTCAGAAACCCTATCCCAGTCTAGCATTGCCTAAACCAGCAGAAAACAGGAACATGAATAATCGCACACAGGGAAATGCATATACGAGTGCAACAAACATCAATCAATCCTATTCTAGTTAACCCTTCCAAAAATAGGCTATCTAACAGGCACTTATCTCGTGAGAACTCAAGCGATAATACTTTGGCTGACTAAATCTGCACCAAAGGGGTCATTGAGGTTATAAAGGGTCGAGAAGGGAAGAAGATAGGCTGTTCAGAGAGTAGAGAAAGTTCACATCAGTCGGAAGAATATGGATAGTTGCAAGGGATATGAGAAGTCGCTCTGCCTGATGAGTTCTAAGGGACAATGCGGCTAGACTTCCCTTTTTATACTCGGCCCTCTAGTGAGCATATCACCAACTACTAAGGACCGCCCACTAGCAATCATTACGTAATATTCTCTCTCAATCTGGGATCGACAAAGGATTTCCCACGCGCTGAGAAGGAGGAGGGAGGAGGGAATTAGGCCTACCTGCAGCGTGGCGCACTCACTGTTCCCCGTTACGTAATATCTCTCTCTCTCTCCTCTCATCATTACATATAAGTCCCACACACAATACTTATAACTAATGATATAAAATAGAACTCGTTGACTCAGATGAAAACAAAATACATATTTATAATACTTATAGTACAACGGCTCACATAAACTAAGTTAGGAAACTCTACACAGACTACAGCCAAAGTTCCTGCCCTGACGATCCTAGCGAGAGTGGGGCCTGACTGGGCGTTCTGTACAGCATGCTCATACTCGACATGCGTCACAATTCAGACTCCCCTCCCACCCTCGCCACTGCCCGCTAACTTTCCTACCTCCCCGTCCTCATTCAGACTCCCCTCCCGCCCTCACCACTGCCCCCTAACCTTACCTACCTCCCCGTCCTCATTCAGACTCCACTCCCGCCCTCGCCACTGCCCCCTACCCTTACCTACCTCCCCATCCTCATTCAGACTCCCCTCCCGCCCTCGCCACTGCCCGCTAACTTTCCTACCTCCCCGTCCTCATTCAGACTCCCCTCCCGCCCTCGCCACTGCCCCCTAACCTTACCTACCTCCCCGTCCTCATTCAAACTCCTCTCCCGCCCTCGCCACTGCCCCCTAACCTTACCTACCTTCCCCGTCCTCATTCAGACTCCCCTCCTGCCCTCGCCACGGCCCCCTAACCTTACCCGTCCTCATTCAGACTCCCCTCCCGCCCTCGCCACTGCCCCTAACCTTACCTACCTTCCCCGTCCTCATTCAGACACCCCTCCCGCCCTCACCACTGCCCCCTAACCTTAACTACCTTCCCTGTCCTCATTCAGACACCCCTCCCGCCCTCACCACTGCCCCCTAACCTTTCCTACCTTCCCTGTCCTCATTCAGACACCCCTCCCGCCCTCGCCACTGCCCCCTAACCTTTCCTACCTCCCCCGTCCTCATTCAGACACCCCTCCCGCCCTCGCCACTGCCCGCTAACCTTTCCTACCTCCCCCGTCCTCATTCAGACTCCCCTCCCGCCCTCGCCACTGCCCGCTAACCTTTCCTACCTCCCCGTCCTCATTCAGACTCCCCTCCCGCCCTCGCCACTGCCCGCTAACCTTTCCTACCTCCCCGTCCTCATTCAGACTCCCCTCCCGCCCTCGCCACTGGCCCCTAACCTTCCCTACCTCCCCATCCTCATTCAGACTCCCCTCCCGCCCTCGCCACTGCCCGCTAACTTTCCTACCTCCCCGTCCTCATTCAGACTCCCCTCCCGCCCTCACCACTGCCCCCTAACCTTACCTACCTCCCCGTCCTCATTCAGACTCCCCTCCCGCCCTCGCCACTGCCCCCTACCCTTACCTACCTCCCCATCCTCATTCAGACTCCCCTCCCGCCCTCGCCACTGCCCGCTAACTTTCCTACCTCCCCGTCCTCATTCAGACTCCCCTCCCGCCCTCGCCACTGCCCCCTAACCTTACCTACCTCCCCGTCCTCATTCAAACTCCTCTCCCGCCCTCGCCACTGCCCCCTAACCTTACCTACCTTCCCCGTCCTCATTCAGACTCCCCTCCCGCCCTCGCCACGGCCCCCTAACCTTACCCGTCCTCATTCAGACTCCCCTCCCGCCCTCGCCACTGCCCCTAACCTTACCTACCTTCCCTGTCCTCATTCAGACACCCCTCCCGCCCTCACCACTGCCCCTAACCTTACCTACCTTCCCTGTCCTCATTCAGACTCCCCTCCCGCCCTCGCCACTGCCCCTAACCTTACCTACCTTCCCTGTCCTCATTCAGACTCCCCTCCCGCCCTCACCACTGCCCGCTAACCTTTCCTACCTCTCCTGTCCTCATTCAGACACCCCTCCCGCCCTCGCCACTGCCCCCTAACCTTTCCTACCTTCCCCGTCCTCATTCAGACACCCCTCCCGCCCTCGCCACTGCCCGCTAACCTTTCCTACCTCCCCCGTCCTCATTCAGACTCCCCTCCCGCCCTCGCCACTGCCCGCTAACCTTTCCTACCTCCCCGTCCTCATTCAGACTCCCCTCCCGCCCTCGCCACTGCCCGCTAACCTTTCCTACCTCCCCGTCCTCATTCAGACTCCCCTCCCGCCCTCGCCACTGCCCGCTAACCTTACCTACCTCCCCGTCCTCATTCAGACTCCCCTCCCGGCCTCGCCACTGCCCCCTAATCTTTCCTATCTCCCCATCCTCATTCAGACTCCCCTCCCGCCCTCGCCACTGCCCGCTAACCTTTCCTACCTCCCCGTCCTCATTCAGACTCCCCTCTCGCCCTCGCCACTGCCCGCTAACCTTTCCTACCTCCCCATTCTCATTCAGACTCCCCTCCCGCCCTCGCCACTGCCCGCTAACCTTTCCTACCTCCCCGTCCTCATTCAGACTCCCCTCCCGCCCTCGCCACTGCCCGCTAACCTTTCCTACCTCCCCGTCCTCATTCAGACTCCCCTCCCGCCCTCGCCACTGCCCGCTAACCTTTCCTACCTCCCCGTCCTCATTCAGACTCCCCTCGCCACTGCCCCCTAACCTTCCCTACCTCCCCGTCCTCATTCAGACTCCCCTCCCGCCCTCGCCACTGCCCGCTAACCTTTCCTACCTCCCCGTCCTCGTTCAGACTCCCCTCCCGCCCTCGCCACTGCCCGCTAACCTTTCCTACCTCCCCGTCCTCGTTCAGACTCCCCTCCCGCCCTCGCCACTGCCCGCTAACCTTACCTACCTCCCCGTCCTCATTCAGACTCCCCTCCCGCCCTCGCCACTGCCCCCTAACCTTACCTACCTCCCCGTCCTCATTCAGACTCCCCTCCCGGCCTCGCCACTGCCCGCTAACCTTCCCTACCTCCCCGTCCTCATTCAGACTCCCCTCCCGCCGTCGCCACTGCCCCCTAACCTTACCTACCTCCCCGTCCTCATTCAGACTCCCGTCCCGCCCTTGCCACTGCCCGCTAACCTTTCCTACCTCCCCATCCTAATTCAGACTCCCCTCCCGCCCTCGCCACTGCCCGCTAACCTTTCCTACCTCCCCGCCCTCATTCAGATTCTCCTCCCGCCCTCGCCACTGCCTGCTAACTTTCCCTACCTCCCCGTCCTCATTCAGACTCCCCTCCCGCCCTCGCCACTGCCCCCTAACCTTCCCTACCTCGCCATCCTCATTCAGACTCCCCTCCCGCCCTCGCCACTGCCCCCTAACCTTTCCTACCTCCCCATCCTCATTCAGACTCCCCTCCCGCCCTCGCCACTGCCCCGCTAACCTTTCCTACCTCCCCGTCCTCATTCAGACTCCCCTCCCTCCCTCGCCACTGCCCGCTAACCTTTCCTACCTCCCCGTCCTCATTCAGACTCCCCTCCCGCCCTCGCCACTGCCCGCTAACCTTTCCTACCTCCCCGTCCTCATTCAGACTCCCCTCCCGCCCTCGCCACTGCCTGCTAACCTTTCCTACCTCCCCGTCCTCATTCAGACTCCCCTCCCGCCCTCACCACTTCCTGCTAACCTTTCCTACCTCCCCGTCCTCATTCAGACTCCCCTCCCGCCCTTGCCACTGCCTGCTAACTTTCCCTACCTCCCCGTCCTCATTCAGACTCCCCTCCCGCCCTCGCCACTGCCTGCTAACCTTTCCTACCTCCCCGTCCTCATTCAGACTCCCCTCCCGCCCTCGCCACTGCCTGCTAACCTTTCCTATCTCCCCGTCCTCATTCAGACTCCCCTCCCGCCCTCGCCACTGCCCGCTAACCTTACCTACCTCCCCGTCCTCATTCAGACTCCCCTCCCGCCCTCGCCACTGCCCGCTAACATTTCCTACTTCCCCGTCCTCATTCAGACTCCCCTCCCGCCCTCGCCACTGCCCGCTAACCTTTCCTACCTCCCCGTCCTCATTCAGACACCCCTCCCGCCCTCGCCACTGCCCGCTAACCTTTCCTACCTCCCCGTCCTCATTCAGACTCCCCTCCCGCCCTCGCCACTGCCTGCTAACTTTCCCTACCTCCCCGTCCTCATTCAGACTCCCCTCCCGCCCTCGCCACTGCCTGCTAACTTTCCCTACCTCCCCGCCCACCTCCCGCTTTCGCTATTCCCCGCCCACCTTCCGCCCTCGCTCCTGCCACACACACCACACACACACACTTATACAAATTTATTTTACATGTACACCAATAACACACACACACCCAAACCGTTAAGGAGAGGTTTGTCGTGTGTTACCTAGACCTCCATCAAGCTTAAAAGTACATCCCCTTGACCCCCTTTCAGGATAAATTTGTACATTTTTCGGTAGAAAAATGTCCCGGCCGAAGGCCGGTTCCTCTTAAATTACAGGCTCGCTATCGCTGCCAGCAAAAAATCGACACCTAAATGGCACGACAGTCTTAAATTTGACATAAACGGGACGAATCTTTTTAAAATCGCCAAACTAATAGGGCGAACGTCTTAAAATCTCGAAATAGATCGGGCTAAACATGAGGGAGAAAGGGATCAAACAAATATTCCCTCAAGTGGAAATCTCCCCTTAAGAAACCAACATAAATAACAAAGAGTTAAGTTTAAGTTAAGAGATTAAGTTTAATTAAGAGTCTAGTTTCTTGAATACAAAGTGACAAACAAACAAGGAGATTCGCACATACAATAATTATATACAACGCACACACACACACACAGAATCTTTGGAGGCGGGACAATACGAGCCTAAAAACTCAAATCCTGTATACTACAATTAGGTGAGTACACACACACACACACACACACACGCACACACACACACACACACACACACACACACACACACACACACACACAGACACACACAGACATTCACAAGCATAAAACATAAAATACAAAACAAATTGCGTCTCTTGAGAACCACGTGACAAAAGGCAGTGAAATTAACGCGAAGGAGAGACACACACACACAACACACAAGTTATATATACACACGTACACAGACACCCACGACACACAAGTTATATATACACACGTACACAGACACCCACGACACACAAGTTATTATATACACACGTACACAGACACCCACGACACACAAGTTATATATACACACGTACACAGACACCCACGACACACAAGTTATATATACACACGTACACAGACACCCACGACACACAAGTTATATATACACACGTACACAGACACCCACGACACACAAGTTATATATACACACGCACACAGACACCCACGACACACAAGTTATATATACACACGTACACAGACACCCACGACACACAAGTTATATATACACACGTACACAGACACCCACGACACACAAGTTATATATACACACGTACACAGACACACACGACACACAAGTTATGTATACACACGTACACAGACACCCACGACACACAAGTTATATATACACACGTACACAGACACACACGACACACAAGTTATATATACACACGTACACAGACACCCACGACACACACGTTATATATACACACGTACACAGACACACACGACACACAAGTTATATATACACACGTACACAGACACCCACGACACACAAGTTATATATACACACGTACACAGACACCCACGACACACAAGTTATATATACACACGTACACAGACACCCACGACACACAAGTTATATATACACACGTACACAGACACCCACGACACACAAGTTATATATACACACGTACACAGACACCCACGACACACAAATTATATATACACACGTACACAGACACCCACGACACACAAGTTATATATACACACGTACACAGACACCCACGACACACAAGTTATATATACACACGTACACAGACACCCACGACACACAAGTTATATATACACACGTACACAGACACCCACGACACACAAGTTATATATACACACGTACACAGACACCCACGACACACAAGTTATATATACACACGTACACAGACACCCACGACACACAAGTTATATATACACACGTACACAGACACCCACGACACACAAGTTATATATACACACGTACACAGACACCCACGACACACAAGTTATATATACACACGTACACAGACACCCACGACACACAAGTTATATATACACACGTACACAGACACCCACGACACACAAGTTATATATACACACGTACACAGACACCCACGACACACAAGTTATATATACACACGTACACAGACACACACGACACACAAGTTATATATACACACGTACACAGACACCCACGACACACAAGTTATATATACACACGTACACAGACACCCACGACACACAAGTTATATATACACACGTACACAGACACACACGACACACAAGTTATATATACACACGTACACAGACACACACGACACACAAGTTATATATACACACGTACACAGACACACACGACACACAAGTTATATATACACACGTACACAGACACACACGACACGCAAGTTATATATACACACGTACACAGACACACGCACACACGACACACAAGTTATATATACACACGCACACAGACACACGCACACAGACACACGCACACATGACACACAAGTTATATATACACACGCACACAGACACACACACACACGACACAAGTTATATATACACACGTACACAGACACCCACGACACACAAGTTATATATACACACGTACACAGACACCCACGACACACAAGTTATATATACACACGTACACAGACACACACGACACACAAGTTATATATACACACGTACACAGACACACACGACACACAAGTTATATATACACACGTACACAGACACACACGACACACGTTATATATACACACGTACACAGACACACACGACACACAAGTTATATATACACACGTACACAGACACACACGACACACAAGTTATATATACACACGTACACAGACACACGCACACACGACACACAAGTTATATATACACACGCACACAGACACACGCACAGACGACACACAAGTTATATATACACACGCACACAGACACACGCACACACGACACACAAGTTATATATACACGTACACAGACACACGCACACACGACACACAAGTTATATATACACACGCACACAGCCACACGCACACACGACACAAGTTATATATACACACGTACACAGACACACGCACACACGACACACAAGTTATATATACACACATACACAGCCACACGCACACACGACACACAAGTTATATATACACACGTACACAGACACACACGACACACAAGTTATATATACACACGTACACAGACACACGCACACACGACACACAAGTTATATATACACACGTACACAGACACACACGACACACAAGTTATATATACACACGTACACAGACACACGCACACACGACACACAAGTTATATATACACACGCACACACGACACACAAGTTATATATACACACGTACACACGACACACAAGTTATATATACACACATACACAGACACACGCACACACGACACACAAGTTATATATACACACGTACACAGACACACGCACACACGACACACAAGTTATATATACACACGTACACAGACACATGCACACACGACACACAAGTTATATATACACACGTACACAGACACACGCACACACGACACACAAGTTATATATACACACGTACACAGACACACGCACACACGACACACAAGTTATATATACTGTTACGGCTGGATCGGCAATACATATTCGGGATTCTTGATCGTAGGACAGAAATGGCTTAAGTGACAACGACACGCTCGATTCCAGTCCCAAATACTATATGCTCCAAACAACAAAAGCACCAACGCCCTACAGAGTTATCGTCTACGGTAACGAGGTACCTTAACTCGGCGAAAGTGTACAACAGGGGTAGGCTATGAGGCTAAACTCCCTCAGACATTTATAGGTTACGTTATTACTAAAGAAGTGCAATACTCAAGAAACTACGTTAATATTAAGCCTCTAATAATGTAGAATAGAAGCAGGCTAAAGGCATGACAGTGAAATGCTAAATGACAAATGTACACGCCTACTTGAAAGCGCTGCACTACACTAACTGTCCCCTACTAACATGCACTAGCATGTAGCATACAAGATGTTCATGATCCAGTAGATGCCTAATAATACACATGGGAGGAACATAAATAGTAGTCACTTATTATAATAATGAATCTATACTTGGAATAACTAAAAGGTTGCAGGCAACAGTACTGCGCCGGTAGCCTACTACCGCATAGGCTACTTCGCTTCTCTCACTCTGTCTCCCCTCCGAGTCCGTATGCGCCCTACGCAACAGAACTCCGGACACAGCAGCAAAACGACAGTGCAGTTAATTGATACATGAAAGTATTAATAGTGTTGTCTTGTGTGTGAGTAATGTGTATTGTAAAGTGTTACATACATATACTTAAAGAGAGCTGCAATGCATAGTAAAATAAAGATATATCCCACTCATCATCCCCATGTGTTCTAGCTAGCAGGCCAAGTCACAGGAACAACGAGTCCCAGCACCGAAAGCGAGAACCCAGGAGAAGACTGTAGAGAACACAAGGACAGATAAATTACGTTACTCTACTATACCGGCAGTACGAGCGAGCTGTAGTCTCGGGTGCTACACTCGCTCCTGGCTCGGTATGCAAATCAAGGCTAAGTCCTCGTCCCTCCACAGACAACTCCTGGGCATGGTCGGGCTCTTACACATGGCACCAGTCTAGTCACAAATGGGATGATGAGCGGGGCATATAACTCGTGAACATGTAGAACGTTCACCAACTATCCTCATCAAGAAGATCGCTGTTCACATTAACCCCTTAAATCTAATACATGTAAATATATGCTTGTCCTAAGAGTAATACGAGAGGTGAGTGCTGAAACTCCTTTAGGACCTCAAGGGAAGGTTATGCATTTAAATAGAGAGAAGAATGAAATGAGAGTAATGTCGTCAGAGAGAAAGAGTGCAACCGTGAGAAGTTGGGAGAGAGGGCAAGGGATGTTAGAATCTCAAAGGTTCTAGGCAACCTGATCATGGAACACACAGCCAGCCTCCAGGCAGTGTGCTGTACGACAACATGGGCCCAGCCCAAGCAGCGTAGGCAGGCAACAATGGACTACCAACCCTGTCGCGCCTAGCTATAAGCGCAAGGCTGCCAACCAGTCCATACGTCTGGCAACCCACCCGGCCGGCAGCGTGGCGCGTTGCTACCCTCTTGCTCTGAAGCCTAACTCACTCTCTCTCTCTGAACTCCCATTGTCTTATCTATCAACTTCTCTATTGATACTACATATTAAATGGAAGGTCTCGACATGGCTTAAAACAAAACCCACCACTGGTTAGCACATGACGAGACCTTTGCAGAGATAAAAAGAACATAGTTATAAGTTGTCACACTCAATATACATTGCGGCTGACGGTAGCCAGATCACGGGCGATACAGTCGAGTACCAAGGAGTACAATCAGGTTGCGTTGCAACGCACTGGGTACGTCATAGCCCCCCCAAGATTTTGGATAATCGACCTTAGAAGCATTATCAAAATCTGACAGGCAACCAACCGACCTGCTACCCTTAGCTGCCACTAATTGCAAAAGGTGCACAACAACTGAAGTGTGAATTATACATAAAATACAATATCGCATGCATCATGCTACAACAATAAAGACTTACAAAACTAAAAAAAAAAAAAAGTTTTCTCGTTTATTTTATTGTTTTATAATCTTTTTGGACGGCGTTATGATAGCCTAATTTTACTCCTGCTCAACCCACACACCGTGCATGACTATCTTGGATCATCAACCCTTGATAGACAATCTGCTATCACGTTCTCACTCCCGGCAATATGCTGAATGTTGAGATTATACTCTTGGAGCATTAGGGACCACCTGGTCAACCGCATATTCCGATTGTGAAACTGATTTAGGAATTTCAAGGGATGATGGTCCGTATAAATCGTCACTACCGGGCCGTAGGCTGGAACATAAACTTCGAAATGTTTGAGCGACAAAACGATAGCCAGAAGCTCCTTCTCTATAGTCGAGTAATTCCTTTGTGCCGAATTAAACTTGCGAGAAAAGAAGCTCACTGGGTGTTCCAAGCCCTCGGAATCAGTCTGCAGTAACACTGCCCCGGCACCCACACCGCTGGCATCAGTCGCCAGCTGAAAACTCCTGGGGAAGTCTGGGGCCCTCAAAATCGGATGTGTACACAGCAGGTGCTTGACTAGGTCGAAAGCCCTCTGACACTCCGCAGCCCATCAGAACTTCACTGACTTCGACAGTAGATCAGTTAACGGTGCTAAGACAGTAGAGTATCCCCGGATGAAGCGCCTATAATAGCCTATCATACCTAGGAACCGCATGACCTGGCGCTTAGTGGTGGGCCTGGGAAACATATTGATAGCCTGTATCTTGCTCAGGAGGGGGCACACCCAGCCTAACCCGACCACAAAGCCAAGATACTGCACAGTAGCCTTTACAAACTCGCACTTCCTCAGGTTCACCACCAGCCCAGCATCGTGCAACTTCCCAAACAGGGTCTCTAAGTGCCTTAGGTGATTTTCAAAATCGTCATCATACACTATCACGTCATCAAGGTAGACCGTGCAGTTAGGGATTTCGTCACAAATATCGTTCATCAGGTCCTGAAACGTGGCAGGTGCGTTCTTAAGCCCATAAGGCATTACGTTGCATTGGTAGGTCTTGCCATCTACCACAAAACCACAAACTTGCTTAGCTCGGTCCGACAGGGGTACTTGCCAGTAGCCTTTTACAAGATCAATTTTAGTAAGGTACTTTGCATTCCCTATCTTGTCCACGCTGTCGTCAACTCGAGGCAAAGGGTAGGGGTTGGTAATGGTCAAGCCATTTAGCCTACAAAAATCTATGCAGAACCGCACCTTGCCGTCAGGTTTTGGCTGCAACGTGACGGGTGATGTCCACTTCACATAACCTTCAGTGATCATCCCTCTCTCAACCATGTACTTTAACTCCTCCCGTAAAGCTGGCAACTTTACCGGGGGCACACGGTAGGGCACTGACTTGAAGGGCACATTATCACCGACGTCCACGTCGTGCGTTACCTGATTAGTGAGACCTGGGTGTTCGGCGAAAACAGAGGGGTATGACCTGAACAGGCCTAGGACAGCAGCACCCTGGTGCTCAGGCAGGTGACTTACAGCTTGCCTAGCCTCTTGTTCAGTATTCCCCGCCCACTGTTCCGCGGAAATGACACAGTCCCAGCTATCCTCCTCAGCAGCATGACTGTCCCCACCTCCTTCTCCACCCTGGCCGCTGCAGGCCAGCACAGGGACAGTGAGAAGCTCTGAGGGGCGTCTCACATACTCTTTCATGAGGTTAACATGACATAACTGATGTTTTTTCCTACGGTCAGGTGTTGCAAC
>JBAKBP010040380.1:0-13678 GCA_037953745.1 Lithodes maja | reverse complement strand
CTACATATCGGATACCTAAATGAGAAAGCAAACTATTCGATGAATGGCACTCAGCTTAAGAATGTAAACAGAGAAACCGATCTGGGAGTAACAATATCGAGTAACCTAAAACCGAGTCAACAATGTTCAGAAGTTGTTAAGAAGGCAAACAAAATAATTGGCTTTATAGGCAGGTCATTTGAGCATAAATCCAAAGAATTTATCCTAACCCTTTACAATTCCTTAGTCCGCCCTCTTCTGGAATACTGTGTTCAATCCTGGTGCCCTTATTACCAAAAAGATATAAACAAGCTAGAACGAGTTCAACGTAGAGTTACCAAAATGATACCTAGCCTAAAGAACAAACCATACGAAGAGCGTCTTAGAGAATTAAATCTATTTCCTTTAACCCAGCGCAGATTAAGAGGTGACTTAATTCAAGTGTTCAAAATCATCAAAGGCATCGACAATATGAACTGTAGTAAGTACTTCACTATCGACCAAGCTAATTACACGCGGGGAAACGGTTGCAAAATTATTGATAAATCTTTTAACTCACACGAATCTAAGAATTTCTTCTTCAATCGAGTTGTCAACTTGTGGAATGGGCTTCCCCGAAACGTTATAGACTGCATCACCGTTGATTCATTTAAACTCCGCCTAGACAAATATCTCGCATCAAACCCGCGACTGACTGTGTTTGTAAATGAATAACTTTATTTTATCCCCCCCTCAGTTTACTAACCCATCTGTCCCCTACTAACTTCCTAATCCTGCCACGGACATTAGTTCCAGGGCAGTAATTCGCTTTCCAATGTTCCCTTACCCACTCTAAACCACTGTTTGGACACTTGATCCTCAGTGTTTTGGAGGACAAGCAACCTAGAAGGGTCACTAGATCTGTTGTTGCTTGATTTCCTTTGTACTCCTTTGTACTCTCTCTCTCTCTCTCTGCCGGAGGGAACGGAGAGAGCCTTCTTCTTTGCTATCCTTTCCTTCCTCTGCCCCTTACTCGCGGGTTAGCTATCTCTACTAGAATTAAGTCCTGACCACTTCGCGTGGATCGTAAGGTCTGTATGGTCAGTGTATCTATGTAAATATATGTAAATATCTCTCACGGTATATCTAAAACCGTATCTCTGGCACTGTCTAAAGTCTTGCTTGTGTCTCTGCTGAGGTCATTTTTCTCCCTCTTATTCTCTCTCTCTCTCTCTCTCTCTTCTCTCTCTCTCTCTCTCTCTCTCTCCACACGCTTTCCATTTTTCTGACACGATCTCTCCTAGAATAAGCTGTGCAATTCCGGTATCCAGCATTCAGAAAAGATATAGAGCAACTAGTAAGAGTCCAAGCTATGGGTACAGATATTAACCCTTACCGTACCAGCGACGCCTTTTTGTTTATATTTCAGCTGCATTAATTCGATTTTATGAAGCTTAGGGAGGAGATATGATAGCTATAAAAGGATTAACTGAGATAGTCTGTATATAGCCTTTTAAGGGGAGGTATTTAGTTTGTGCCCTACGTTTTCATCAAGCTTAAAATTACACCCCCTAGACCCCCTTTCAAGATAAATTTGTACATTTTTCTACCGAAAAATGTCCCGGCCAGAGGCCAGTTGCTCTTAAATTACAGGCTCGCTATCGCTCGCCAGGAAAAAATCGACACCTTCATGGCACGAAAGGTCTTAAAATTGATAGTAATGGGGCAAAATTTCATAAAATGTCCAAACTACTAGGGCGAACGTCTTTAAATATCAAAAGCAATGGGGCTAAACATGAGGGAGAAAGGGGTACAGAAAAATCTCTCAAGTGGAAATCTCCCCTTAACGGTCAGACATCCTTCCTAACCTGAATATACCGTCTAAAAGTTGGTCAGAATATCATGAAAAGGATGCCGCCCGTACTGAAGGGGTTAATCCATCTCCTGTCGTTATTAACCCCTTCAGTTCCACGACGCCCTTTCTTACCGCTGATTTTGGCTGAAATTAGATGGATTTATTCAGCTTAAGAAGGTCCTATGGTATTACACCCCTTTGAGTCGTAGAGGTAGATTATTAACTGAAGAGAAATCGCCTATTGGTAACCAGACTATGATGAACATTACTTACTGTAGTGGTTGGTAAAGGGGTTAATTTTTTTTTTTTTTTTTTTTTAGTTTACTCCCCAAACCTCCTATCAAGTTTAAGGGGGTAGTACTCGCTTTTCATGGAACCCCTTCTCCCTCATGTTTAGCATATTAGTTTTGAGGTTTTAAGATTTTCTAGCCGTTAGTTTGTTGATTTTTAAGACCTTTCACCCCATTTCTTCGTCAGTGTTAAGACCTTTCGTGCCATTTTGGTGTCGATTTATTCCTGGCGAGCAATAGCGAGCCTGTAATTTTAGAAGGAACCTTATATTGTTCTACCGCTAATGTACAAAATTATCTTGAAAGGGGGTCTAAGGGGTGCTATGTTAAGCTTAATGGTGGTCTAGCGAGGAAACTCAAAAATAAATAAATATAAATAAATCAATACATAGACCACAAACCAAGCACTACCCCCTTAAATATACCCCCCCCCCCCCCCAAGATCCACTTCAAGAATAATGTGTATAGTATTTACCCCTCTTAATTTACCCCTCTTAATTTACCCCTCTTAATTTACCCCTCTTAATTTACCCCTCTAAATTTACCCCTCTAATTAACCCCTCTAATTTCTAGATATCCCTAATCGCATAAACTCGTCTAATGATAACCGGAATTCAGTATAATATACAGTATAAACATGACGCTTCTTCAAGTAAGACAAGAGTTAACAGCCAATTCTACACCCCCACCTATGCTAACCTTTTGAGGGGGTAGTACTGGCTTTTTTCTGGACCCCCTTCTCCCTCATGTTTAGCATATTAATTTTGAGGTTTTAAGATGTTCGTTCCGTTAGCTTGGCGATTTTGAAACATTTCACCTAATTTTGTTGTCCATATTAAGATCATTCGTGCCATTTAGGTGTCGTCTTTTCCTGACGAGCGTTAGCGAGCCTGTAATTTTAGGAGGAATCGGCCTTTGGCTGGGACATTTTTCTACCGAAAAATGTACAAATCTATCTTAAAGGGGGTGTTTTTCTAAGCTTGATGGAGGTCTAGGTAGGAAGCAAAAAAAAAAAAAAAAAAATATTAATAAATGAATTAATAGACCAAACAAACAGCCACTGTCCCCTTAACATAACCCAGACAAATCTTTGCTCAATCCCAGCTAATTTGTGTGCATGAAAGCTCTCTCTGTCTCTGCTGTGCTGGTCCGAACAAGCAAAGAGAGAGAGAGAGAGAGAGAGAGAGAGAGAGAGAGGGGGTAGAGAGAGAGAGAAGGGGGGAGGGTAGGTAGAGAGAGAGAGGAGGGATGTTAGAGAGAAGGGGTGGTTAGAGAGAGAAGGAAGGAGAGAGAGAGAGAGCGAGAGAGAAGAGAAAGAGAGGTGGGGGTTAGAGAGAGAGAGAGAGAGAGAGAAGGGGGAGGGTAGGTAGAGAGAGAGGGGGATGTTAGAGAGAAGGAGAGAGAGAGAGAGTGTGAGAGTGAGTGTGTGTGAGTGTGAGAGAGAGAGAGGAGTGGGTAGAGAGAGTGAGAGAGAGAGAGCGGTTAGAGAGGGGGGTTAGGGAAAGAGGGGGGAGAGAGAGAGAGAAAGAGAGAGAGAGAGAGAGAGAGAGAGAGAGAGAGAGAGAGAGAGAGAGAGAGAGAGAGAGAACGAAAGAACTACGCCATTAACTCCGAGACAAAGGAGAGAGAGATGAAAAATGGTAGGTGGATGAAAGGGGTGTAGCATATCTAGGTCGTGAGAGAGAGAGAGTACAAAGGAGTACAAAGGAAATCAAGCAACAACAGATCTAGTGACCCTTCTAGGTTGCTTGTCCTCCAAAACACTGAGTCAAGTGTCCAAACAGTGGTTTAGAGTGGGTAAGGGAACATTGGAAAGGGAATTACTGCCCTGGAACTAATGTCCGTGGCAGGATTAGGAAGTTAGTAGGGGACAGATGGGTTAGTAACTGAGGGGGTGATAAAATAAAGTTATTCATTTACAAACGCAGTCAGTCGCGGGTTTGATGCGAGATATTTGTCTAGGCGGAGTTTAAATGAATCAACGGTGATGCAGTCTATAACGTTTCGGGGAAGCCCATTCCACAAGTTGACAACTCGATTGAAGAAGAAATTCTTAGATTCGTGTGAGTTAAAAGATTTACCAATAATTTTGCAACCGTTTCCCCGCGTGTAATTAGATTGGTCGATAGTGAAGTACTTACTACAGTTCATATTGTCGATGCCTTTGATGATTTTGAACACTTGAATTAAGTCACCTCTTAAATCTGCGCTGGGTTAAAGGAAATAGATTTAATTCTCTAAGACGCTCTTCGTATGGTTTGTTCTTTAGGCTAGGTATCATTTTGGTAACTCTACGTTGAACTCGTTCTAGCTTGTTTATATCTTTTTGGTAATAAGGGCACCAGGATTGAACGCAGTATTCCAGAAGAGGGCGGACTAAGGAATTGTAAAGGGTTAGGATAACTTCTTTGGATTTATGCTCAAATGACCTGCCTATAAAGCCAATTATTTTGTTTGCCTTCTAACAACTTCTGAACATTGTTGACTCGGTTTTAGGTTACTCGATATTGTTACTCTCAGATCGGTTTCTCTGTTTACATTCTTAAGCTGAGTGCCATTCATCGAATAGTTTGCTTTCTCATTTAGGTATCCGATATGTAGTACTTTACATTTATCCGCATTGAAACTCATTTGCCAAATTTGGGCCCAACATGACAATTTATCTAGATTGTGTTGCATATCGTCAACTTGTTCGTTTGAGAGTACGCTATTTGCAATTTTTGTATCGTCAGCAAATTTTGAGATTGTACAGGTGAAACCCTCATCTATGTCGTTGATGTAAATTAGAAAGAGAATTGGTCCTACTTACCGTTTATGACTACTCTTTGCTTTCTGTCGCTGAGCCAATTTTCTATCCATTTCAACACACTGTCTTGTATTCCATGCGCTTTTAGTTTTAGCAGTAAACGTTTGTGGGGAACTTTGTCAAAGGCCTTTTGAAAATCAAGGTATATAATATCTACAGCTTTACTCTCATCGTAGAGGTTGAGGATATCTTGGAAGAAGTCTAAGAGGTTTGTTAAACAGGAACGTTTTTTACGAAAGCCGTGTTGAGTATCTTTAAGTATGTTATTTTCCTCTAAGTGATTTACGAGTCGGTCTCGTATGACCGTTTCTAGCATTTTACATACAACTGAGGTTAAGCTAATTGGACGATAGTTACTGGGTAGGGATTTGCTGCCTTTTTTGAATATCGGTGTTACGTTGGCTAGCTTCCACTGATCGGGCATAGTTCCAGACTGCAAGGATTTATTGAATAGTAATGTCAGTGGTTTGGAGAGCTCATCCTTAGCTTCCTTTAGAACTCTAAGCGAGATTGTATCAGGTCCAGGCGTTTTATTTACCTTGTTTATCTAAACAATTCAATACTTCTCTCTCTGTAACGGTGATATTGCTTAGAACATCTGAATTATCAATCTGAATCGGCGATGGTGTGGGGATATCACTGAGGTCTTCTGTTGTAAAAACTGATGCAAAGAAGGTATTGAGGGCATTACTCATTTGTACTTCGTCTTTGGTGTATTCTCCATTTTCATCGACTAACGGTTCAACAGTTGAAGTAACTACTTTTTTCTTTCTGATATAACTATAGAATTCTTTCGGGTTTGTTTTACTTTGATTCGCAATATGTAACTCTAAGGTCTTTTTACTTTGCTTAATTAACTTTTTGGCTTTGCGTCGTAGCTCTACAAATTTCACCCGTTCTTCGTCATTTTGTGAGGATTTTAATCTATCATTAGCAATTTTTTTTAGCAAGCAGGCAGTTTGAAATATCTTTATTCCACCATTTGGGCTTATTATTATGGCTTGGACGCCGTATTTTCGATGGTATGCAGTCTTGCACTGCTTTTAGGTAAGTGGCTTCGAATAACTTCCAAGATGTATTTATGTCGTTATTGTGAATTAAAAAGCTCCAGTCAGTTTCTTTAAACATAGCTCTAAGTTTATGGAAGTTTGCTTTCTTGAAATTAGGGACTTTTTCGATTCTACTATTTGGTTCGTTACTAGTAAAGTTTAAAGTGAAAGTTATCGTACGATGGTCGCTGTTACTGAATTCATCACCAACATTCAAATTCTCTATTAATTCTTCTTTTGTTGCAAGTACAATGTCAAGAACGTTATTACCACGGGTTGGCGTTCGAACAAATTGATAAAGCGAACTCTCTTGCAAGTTCGTATACAAGTCATGTCCGGAGTGTGAAGTAAGAGTATCGCCCCACTTGGTCACAGGTAAATTAAAGTCGCCAAAAATTACGGTATCTTGTGAGTTACTTACATCTGCAATTTGTTCGTAAATTTCTCGGTCAGTTTGCACTGATTGAGCTGGAGGTCTGTATATTAATGCAAGTATTATTTTTGTACCTTTATTATTCTTTATTAGCACAAAAGATGCGTCGACGTTCACAATTTGAGGTTTTGACAAGAGGGTAGGGTTAAGACTTTCTTTGATATAAAGTAAAACGCCACCTCCATTTCGATTTATTCAGCTTTTCTCAAACATTACATAACCGGGAAGTGAATACTCTGCTAAAAAGTCTCTATCTTCTGTATTGAGCCAAGATTCTGTTATGCCAATCACATCATAATTTTCTGTAAACACTAGCTCCTCTAAATCTGAAAATTTATTGCGTATGCTACGAGCGTTTGCATAGAAAACCTTTAAATTTGTTATTTTAGAACTCATGGAACGCTCTTTAATAATATTTTTGGTTCTTGTCAGATCTACATTTATGTTCATGGCTGTCCTCGGTCCTCGCTGTCTTCGGTCCTTATCGCTGGTGGTCCTCGGTTGCCTGAGAGAGAGAGAGAGAGAGAGAGAGAGAGAGAGAGAGAGAGTGAGAGAGTGAAAGTGTTGGAAGGAAAGTGTGGCATTTAGAGAGAGAGAGAGAGAGAGAGAGAGAGAGAGAGAGAGAGAGAGAGAGCATATAGAGCGGTGCTTGCCCAGAGTAGGAAAAGATGAGGTTACTTCTTGAAATTGAGAAGATGGATGAAGTGAATTGAGATGAGAATAGATATTTCACGGGTGGGGGGCATGAGAGGTTAAGGGGAGGGTTTTTTTTCTGGACCCCCTTCTCCCTCATGTTTAGCCCCAATAGTATGGCGATCATTATAACCCCTTCTATACTTGCGACGTCTTTTTCATTTTTCTCAGCTATATTTAGACGATTCTATGCAGTTTCAGAAGGATCTGTGGGTAGTAAAAATGGTTAAGTGAGGTCATTCAAAGCCTGTTCATTGCTGGAGGTCCTTTATAAACTGAATAAAGTCGTCTAATAGTAGGCAGAATAAAAGAACCGTCATTGGTACAGAGGGGGTTAAGGGGAGGTTTGTATTTTATTTTTCTGGACCCCCTTCTCCCTCATGTTTAGCGCCAATAGTTTGCTTCTTGGAGGTCATGGGAGAAAACAAAAAAATAATGAATTTACATGAGTAAATTAACCCAATAAATACTATCAACAGTGACATTCTTACTGCAGGAAAAGTCACACGAGAGATTTTTCCCGGCAAATCGCGACTTTTGGGCTATAATTAATAATAATAATAAAAATAATAATAATAAGAGAAGTAAAATAATAATAATAATAACACTAATAATAATAATAAGCTCCTGTTCTACCAGAGGGATTCACAAGCACTCAAATCACGTTATGGTAAACCAGGAACAGCGACATTTATTTACACACAAATCTTTAAAACGCAGATGTGTTGAGCTAGAGTAATATTACAAGTAGAAAACATTTCTACCGAAAAATGTAAACAAAAAAAATACCTTTGCTGCTGTAGGGCCTAGATTTGTTTATATATTTTCATTTATATCTATTATTTATTATATTTGTGTTTTTAGTTTAGTTTGAGTTTCATAGCGTGGAGGAGGGAGGGTCTCGGGGGTAAACTAACAAACATTGCTGGTAGTTTGATAAGAACATCAAAGCCATAATCATTTCCCTTTTCAAGCTACGATGGATCAAATATAAATATATATATATATTTGTAAGACTGCAGATAAAAGGGTTGTAGTGTGAAGGAGGGAATGGAGAGAGGAAGAGGAGAGAAAAAGGGTGATAAAGAGGAGGGAGGAAGAGACGACGAGAGTAGGAAATGGAGAAGGATTAGGGCAGGAAATGAGAGACAGAGAGAGTTACACAGATACTCAGACCACGCAGACCTTGCGGTCCCAACTAGGTGGTCCGGCCTTAATACTACTAGACAGTGACAGTTTATAGTGGAAGAATAGGACAGTAAAAGTAGAAGGCTCTCTCCCCACCCTCCGGCTAAAATGCCGTACCGGAAAATAGGATGCAGTGTAACCTTATGGGTCAGGAAATGCCCACAAGGAAAGTGTTTATATAATATAGGAAAACATTAGTTTGGAAATGGAACTACACATGCCTACTGATTAATTCATATTAATCCAGTCTTCTTCAGATCATCGTCCAGTCTTTTCTTAAGGGGAGGTTTTTAGTTAGTTCGCTAGACTTCCATCAAGCTTAACATTACAGCCCCTAGACCCCCTTTCAAGATAAATTTTTACATTTTTCGGTAGAAAAATGTCCCGGTCGAAGGCCGGTTCCCCTTAAATTGCAGGGTCGCTATCGCTCGCCAGGAAAGGATCGACACCTTAATGGAACGAAAAGTCTTAAAATTGACAGAAATGGGGCAAAAGTTCTTAAAATCGCCAAACTAATTGGGCGAACGTCTTACAATATCAAAAGCAATGGGGCTAACCATGATGGAGAAAGGGGTCAAGAAAAAAATCCCTCAAGTGGAAGTCTCCCCTTAAACGTATCAATAAAATTACTGTGGACCGCGTTCCTTGGTAAACTATCCCGCTCTGTAACCACATTGTATGTCAAGACATTTTGTGTCACATCTAAGGATGCTTTTTTTCTAATTAATTTCATTCCATTACCTCGGGTTGCAGCATTATTATTAATCGTGAACAGCGCACTGATATCTACTCTGTCAAATCCCTTAAGTATCTTAAAACACTCGATAAGTTGGCCTCGCAACCTCCTTTTCTTTAGCGAGAACAAATTTAATTTCTTTAATCTTTCATAATATGGCTTGTTTTTCAGAGAGGGAATTAGTTTAGTTGCTCTACGTTGCACAAATTCGAGTTTTTTTAATGTCCTTGAGATTCGGGGGCCAGAACTGAACGCCATATTCAAGATGGGGTTTAACAATGCTTTTGAACAACGGCAAAATAATGTTTTCGTTTTTATAGGCAAAATTTATATTGAGAGAGAGAGAGAGAGAGAGAGAGAGAGAGAGAGAGAGAGGAGAGAGAGAGAGAGAGAGAGAGAGGGGTGACCGAATAATAAGATTATATAAATATATTTATATAAAAATTAGTGCAAAAATTGTAAGTTGATATTCGTTTCCTGTTTCGGAATATTAACCAGCATCATTTTATTTATTAGCGTGTTTTTCTTTCCCCATCATGTAATCCAAGCTCCAGTTGATTTCATAGCTCTGTTTCTATTGGTCTAATGTTGTTATTCTTTCAAATTTATATTTGATTTTGTTATTGTCCTTTAATTGGGTTTTTTCTGTTGACGTTCATGCATTTTTTTCTCTCTGTTATTCTGAGTTCTACGTTCTCGGTATAATTAACTTACCTCCCCCCCCCCTCTCCTCTCTCTCTCTCTCTCTCTCTCTCTCTCTTCTCTCTCTCTCTCTCTCTCTCTCTCTCTCTCTCTCTCTCTCTCTCTCTCTCTCTCTCTCTCTTGTGTATGTATGTATGTATGTATGTATGTATGAATGAATGAATGAATGTATGTATGTATGTATATCTGTGTCTGTCTGTCTTGGTTTATCTGTTTATATCTATCTATCTATATATCTAACTGTCTGTCTGTCTGTCTGTCTGTTTTTCTTTCTCTCTCTCTCTCTCTCATTCCTCCTTCTTCTCTTTCTTTGTACCTGTTCTTCGTATTTTCTGTATTTCTTGTAATCGTATCTCTGTAATCCGCTTTTATCACTCTCATTAGTTATCCCCCTCTTCCATTTCCTCTTTCTTAATTCTCTGTGTTTCTTTTTATCCTCGGTTGTTTTTCCTCTCTCCCCTTTCTTCTGTTTCTATCTTCTTTTGTTTCGTCTTTTATCCTCGGTTGTTTTTCCTTTCTCCCATTTCTTTTGTGTTTATCTTCTTTTGTTTCGTCTTTTATCCTCGGTTGTTGTCTCATTTATTCCCCTCTCCCATTTCTTCTGTTTCAATATTCTTTTGTTTCTTTTCTTTTTTCCCTCCGGTAGGATCACATGCTTGCATTAATTTAATTGGATGATGTTTAGTGTTCGGAGTGAAATAAATAAATTTAAATTATAATTATAGTCTCCTTACACCCTTTCTGTATTTCAGGACGTTTTTTTATTTATGTTTATTCTGGCTATCAGTAGACGATGTTATTCTCTATTTAGGGCAGAAGTTTGGCCGTCGGAGGGTTAACACTTTCTGGTCCGACGTCTTGTGGGGTTGTTATTATTATACAGTGCTTAATTATATTGAGGAAAACAATAATAATAACAATAATAATAATAATAACAAAAAACAATGTAATGGTAGCCAAACTATATGTAATAACTAAATAATAAACATATTAATATTAAAAATAATAATAATGATAACCCAAACAAATGTAATATATGAATGATACATCAACAATGGAAACCAAGATAGACGTAATCAATTAATGAGGAATGAAATAAAATGTAACCAATTATTAACCAAAATAATTGTAATCAATGAATAATAGATGAATAATGTTAAGGGGAGATGTCCACTGGAGATATTTTTTTCTGGGCCCCCTTTCTCCCTCAGGTTTAGTCCCATTGCTTCTGATATTTTAAGACGTTCGCCCCATTAGTTTAGCGATTTTAAGAACGTTCGCCCCATTTCCGTCAATTTTAAAGACTTTTTGTGTCATTCTGGTGTCGATTTTTTCCTGGCGAGCGATAGCGAGCCTGTAATTTAGAGAAATCGGCCTTCGGCCGGGACATTTTTCTACCGAAAAATGTACAAATTTATCTTGAAAGGGGGTCAAGGGGGTGTAATTTTAAGCTTGATGGAGGTCTAGAGAACAAAACTAGATACCTCCCCTTAACCAAACTAAATATACTAAGCTATCAATAAATAAATAATGGTAACCAATACAAATTAATAACAATAATAATAATAATAATAATAATAATAATAATAATAATAAGTGAAAAAGCGTCTTAGATCCACAAGCAGTTATCCATTGTCTTGTATCCCGTTTTCTTTGTCAGCTTTATCGCCTTTATATTTCTTAATTAAGGGGGATGGTTGTTGTTTTTTCTGGGCCCCTTCTCCCTCATGCTTAACCCCATCAGTTTTGAGATTTTTCGATGTTCGGCCCATTAGTTTGGCGATTTTAAGACCTTTCATCCCATTTCTTTGTCAATATTAAGACCTTTCGTCCCATTAAGGGGAGATATCCACCTGGAGGATTTTTTTCTGGACCCCTTTCTCCCTCATGTTTAGCCCCGTTGCTTTTGAGATTTTAAGACGTTCGCCCCATTAGTTTGACGATTTTAACAACCCTCGCCCCATTTAAGTCAATTTTAAGACCATTCGTGCCATTTAGGTGTCGATTTTTTCCTGGCGAGCGATAGCGAGCCTGTAATTTAAGGGGAACCGGCCTACGGCCGGGACATTTTTCTACCGAAAAATTTACAAATTTATCTTGAAAGGGGGTCTAGGGGGAGTAATTTTAAGATTGATGGAAGTCTAGGGAATCAACTAAAAACCTCCCTTAAGGTGTCGATTTTGCGAGCGATAGCGAGCCTGTAATTTAAGAGGGAAATGTTTCTGTCGATTTTGCGAGCGATAGCGAGCCTGTAATTTAAGAGGGAAATGTTTTCCACCGAAAAATGCACAAATTTATCTAGAAAGGGGATCTTTGAGATTTTTTGTTCAAGCGTGATGGAGGTATAGGCTGGAGAGGGAACTAAGAAATTAATATAAAAAAAAAAAACGCCCTTAAGTTATCGTTTGTCTTATTGTTTCGTTCTTTAAGGGAGCCCACCTCGCTTTTTCTCTTTCTCTTCCCTCCTCTCTCTTTGGCTTTTATCCATTCGGCCCCATTCAGACCTACTGGTTTAAGACGTTTACCCCCTATCCAGGTGTCAATATTATCCTGGCGAGCGGTAGCGAGCCAGCATATATATATTTTTGTTTTGACAGCAAGCTAACTTTGTACATTTTTCGATAGAAAAATGTCCTCCGGGGAAGGCGGATTTCTCCCATACAATGCTGGCTCGCTATCGCTCGCCAGGCAAAAATCAACACCTGGATAGGAATAAACGTCTTAAAACAGTTGGCTGAATGGGGGCCGAATGGATACAAGCCAGGGAAAGAAAGAAAAGGAGAGAAAGATAACAAAAAGCCGGTGACCCCCATCAGGTTATTACGTGTGCCTGGTGCTTGACCCCTTGAGATATTTATTAATGCGTTTTGATCGTTTAGTCCGGCTATCATTATACTATTTTGACTAGCTTGGGAAGGATGTGTTGGAATGAAAATGGTCAAGACTATCTCAATCAACCATCTTGACTTCAAATACCCCTCCTAATCTGACCAAAATCGTTGGTAATGAAAATGGTCAAGACTATCTCAATTAACCATCTTGACTTCCAGATGCCCTCCTAATCTGACTAAAATCGTCTACTAATAGCCAGAAGAGGGAGGTATGGTGGAGTGGTCATGCCACTGGACTGGTAATCCAATGGACCCCGGCTCGAATCCCGATGTATCAATGGGAAGATATTAGTGAGATGGAATTTGTGCTGTACCAAGTATCAGTACAATACCACACAGCCCACCGAAATGCCCCCGGAAATACCCTCATTGTTCCCTGATTAAATAGCACTGTATGAATATTCCCATATTCAAAATATGGTACAAGGGGCAATGCCTAGCTAGTTCACTGTTCAAATATGGTACAAGGGGGCAATACCTAGCTAGTTCACTGTTCAATATGGTACAAGGGGGCAATACCTAGCTAGTTCACTGTTCAATATGGTACAAGGGGGCAATACCTAGCTAGTTCACTGTTCAATATGGTACAAGGGGGCAATACCTAGCTAGTTCACTGTTCAATAGGTGGCGTTCTGAGAGTTAGGCTCCGAGTCTAGGGGATGAAACAGTGAAGCACTGGAGCGAGGTAGCTCCAGAGATTGGGCAAGATAGTGGGGGCTGGTTGCATCTCAATGTGCTTCACGTGTCTCACTCCCTAGACTGGAGACCTCACGGGCTTCACCGTTGAATGTACAGGCTCTCAGCCTATGCCCGAGAAGGAGTAGATGGAATATATACAGTATATATATATTATATATATATTATATATATATATATATATAGATATATATATATATATATATATATAATATACTATATATACTATATATATATAATACTATATATATATATATATATATATATATATATATAATATATATATATATATATATATATAATATATAATATAATATAATATATATATATCTATATATATATATATATATATATAATATATATATATATATATAATATAAT
>JBAKBP010040379.1:0-13679 GCA_037953745.1 Lithodes maja | reverse complement strand
GGTGTTTAGAGAATTGTGTTTGAGAGAGAGAGAGAGAGAGAGGTGTGTGTGTGTTGGGGGGGGGGGGGGGATATAGACTTAAAGGTGAGGTTGAGCCCATTACCGGTAAAGCCGTGTTATGGGTACAGAGAGGTCGGCGGAACCAAATATAACCCTCGGGTAGTATTGCTGGTCCCCTTTCTCCCTCGTGTTAAGCCCCATTTGTTTTAGATTATAAGACCTTCGGCCCATTAGCTTGGCGATTTTAACACCTTCCACCTAAGTGTTGCCAGAATGAAATTGCCAGTAAATCTCTCGTATAAATCCACCTAAATATCGCTAGAATAAAATTGCTGGATAATCTCGTGTAAATCTCATAAATCTACCTAAATATTGCTAGAAAAAAATTGCCGCTAAATATCGTATAAATCCACCTAAGTGTTGCCAGAAAAAAATCGCCGTTCGTAAATTGGCCGGAAATATATCGTCCTGTGTGACTTCCCTATTGTCGGCGATCCCACGGAGTTTGTCTCGGGTTACGACACTATTTACATTCATTACTTTCATTTGTCTTAAGGGGGGTCACCGGTTTTTTTTTCTTCTCTTTCTCTGGCTTGTATCCATTCGGCCCCATTCAGCCAACTGTTTTAAGACGTATATCCCCATCCAGAGGGAGGTTTTTTTTTTGTTTTTTTTTTTTTCGTAAGAGGTCACCTGCACCGAGCATTTCGTCACCCACGGAGACAGTGGGACCTCTCTCGGGTGGCCAGCGTATAATGTCTGCATTCATCAATATGTTCCCGTCGCGCTCTGGTTATGCTCCACACACACTCATACGCTCACATACTCTCTCTCTCTCTCACACACACGCTCACACACACTCACACACACACACACACACACACACACACACACACACACACACACACACACACTCAATCACAGTAGGTTGCTTGCGTGCTTGGTAGTGGAGTTAGTGCACTGAATTATAGTGAGAGTGAGTGAGTGAGTGATTGGTCCGCACACACAGTATGTTGCATATCTTGTTTTAGCCATAATCAACGGCGTCACGGGACAGAAAGGGTTAAATAGAACACTTCGCAACACAACCAGTAGTTAATCGTAATGCGGTACCGGTAATAGTAGTAATTCATTGTGTAATCGTAATGCGGTACCGGTAATAGTAGTAATTCATTGTGTAATCGTAATGCGGTACCGGTAATAGTAGTCATTCATTGTGTAATCGTAATGCGGTACCGGTAATAGTAGTCATTCATTGTGTAATCGTAATGCGGTACCGGTAACAGTAGTAATTCATTGTGTAATCGTAATGCGGTACCGGTAATAGTAGTCATTCATTGTGTAATCGTAATGCGGTACCGGTAATAGTAGTCATTCATTGTGTAATCGTAATGCGGTACCGGTAATAGTAGTCATTCATTCATAAATATATACTCGGTCACGCTCTGCTTCTCCTGAACTACCTCACTCACTCACTCACTCACTCACTCAAACTAGGTTGCATCGTAGAGTGGACGACTTAAGGGAAGGTATTTAGTTTGTTCCCTAGACCTCCATCAACCTTAAAATTACACCCCCTTGAGTCCCTTTCAAGATAAATTTGTACATTTTTCGGTAGAAAAATGTCCCGGCCAAAGGCCGGTTCCTCTTAAATTACAGGCTCGCTATCGCTCGCCAGGATAAAATAGACACCTGAATTGCACGAAATGTCTTAATATGGGGTGAAAGTTCTTAAAATCGCTAAACTAATGGGGCAAACGTTTTATAATATCAAAAGCAATGGGGCTAAACATGAGGGAGAAAGGGGTCAAGAAAAAAATCCCTCAAGTGGAGACAAAGGAGTACAAAGGAAATCAAGCAACAACAGATCTAGTGACCCTTCTAGGCTGCTTGTCCTCCAAAACACTGAGGATCAAGTGTCCAAACAGTGGTTTAGAGTGGGTAAGGGAACATTGGAAAGGGAACTACTGCCCTGCCACTAACGTGGCAGGACTAGGAAGTTAGTAGGGGACATATGGGTTAGTAACTGAGGGGAGGATAAAGTTATTCATTTACAAACGCAGTCAGTCGCGGGTTTGATGCGAGATATTTGTCTAGGCGGAATTTAAATGAATCAACGGTGCTGCAGTCTATAACGTTTCGGGGAAGCCCATTCCACAAGTTGACAACTCGATTGAAGAAGAAATTCTTAGATTCGTGCGAGTTAAAAGATTTACCAATAATTTTGCAACCGTTTCCCCGTGTGTAATTAGATTGGTCGATAGTGAAGTACTTACTACAGTTCATATTGTCGATGCCTTTGATGATTTTGAACACTTGAATTAAGTCGCCTCTTAATCTGCGCTGGGTTAAAGGAAATAGATTTAATTCTCTAAGACGCTCTTCGTATGGTTTGTTCTTTAGGCTAGGTATCATTTTGGTAACTCTACGTTGAACTCGTTCTAGCTTGTTTATATCTTTTTGGTAATAAGGGCACCAGGATTGAACGCAGTATTCCAGAAGAGGGCGGACTAAGGAATTGTAAAGGGTTAGGATAACTTCTTTGGATTTATGCTCAAATGACCTGCCTATAAAGCCAATTATTTTGTTTGCCTTCTTAACAACTTCTGAACATTGTTGACTCGGTTTTAGGTTACTCGATATTGTTACTCCCAGATCAGTTTCTCTGTTTACATTCTTAAGCTGAGTGCCATTCATCGAATAGTTTGCTTTCTCATTTAGGTATCCGACATGTAGTACTTTACATTTATCCGCATTGAAACTCATTTGCCAAATTTGGGCCCAACATGACAATTTATCTAGATTGTGTTGCATATCGTCAACTTGTTCTTTTGAGAGTACGCTATTTGCAATTTTTGTATCGTCAGCAAATTTTGAGATTGTGCAGGTGAGACCCTCATCTATGTCGTTGATGTAAATTAGAAAGAGAATTGGTCCTAGTACCGATCCCTGGGGTACCCCGCTACTTACATTGGTCCATTTAGATGCCTTACCGTTTATGACTACTCTTTGCTTTCTGTTGTTGAGCCAATTTTCTATCCATTTCAACACACCGTCTTGTATTCCATGCGTTTTTAGTTTTAGCAGTAAACGTTTGTGGGGAACTTTGTCAAAGGCCTTTTGAAAATCAAGGTATATAATATCTACAGCTTTACTCTCATCGTAGAGGTTGAGGATATCGTGGAAGAAGTCTAAGAGGTTTGTTAAACAGGAACGTTTTTTACGAAAGCCGTGTTGAGTATCTTTAAGTATGTTATTTTCCTCTAAGTGATTTACGAGTCTGTCTCGTATGACCGTTTCTAGCATTTTACATACAACTGAGGTTAAGCTAATTGGACGATAGTTACTGGGTAGGGATTTGCTGCCTTTTTTGAATATCGGTGTTACGTTGGCTAGCTTCCACTGATCAGGCATAGTTCCAGACTGCAAGGATTTATTGAATAGTAATGTCAGTGGTTTGGAGAGCTCATTCTTAGCTTCCTTTAGAACTCTAGGCGAGATTGTATCAGGTCCTGGCGTTTTATTTACTTTGAGTTTATCTAAACAATTCAATACTTCTCTCTCTGTAACGGTGATATTGCTTAGAACATCTGAATTATCAATCTGAATCGGCGATGGTGTAGGGATATCACTGAGGTCTTCGGTTGTAAAAACTGATGCAAAGAAGGTATTGAGGGCATTACTCATTTGTACTTCGTCTTTGGTGTATTCTCCTTTTTCATCGACTAACGGTCCAACAGTTGAAGTAACTACTTTTTTCTTTCTGATATAACTATAGAATTCTTTCGGGTTTGTTTTACTTTGATTCGCAATATGTAACTCTAAGGTCTTTTTACTTTGCTTAATTAACTTTTTGGCTTTGCGTCGTAGCTCTACAAATTTCACCCGTTCTTCGTCATTTTGTGAGGATTTTAATCTATCATTAGCAAATTTTTTAGCAAGCAGGCAGTTTGAAATATCTTTATTCCACCATTTGGGCTTATTATTATGGCCTGGACGCCGTATTTTCGATGGTATGCAGTCTTGCACTGCTTTTAGGTAAGTGGTTTCGAATAACTTCCAAGATGTATTTATGTCGTTATTGTTAATTAAAAAGCTCCAGTCAGTTTCTTTAAACATAGCTCTAAGTTTATGGAAGTTTGCTTTCTTGAAATTAGGGACTTTTTCGATGCTACTATTTGGTTCGTTACTAGTAAACTTTAAAGTGAAAGTTATCGTACGATGGTCGCTGTTACTGAATTCATCACCAACATTCAAATTCTCTATCAATTCTTCTTTTGTTGCAAGTACAATGTCAAGAACGTTATTACCACGGGTCGGCGTTCGAACAAATTGATAAAGCGAACTCTCTTGCAAGTTCGTATACAAGTCATGTCCGGAGTGTGAAGTAAGAGTATCGCCCCACTTGGTCACAGGTAAATTAAAGTCGCCAAAAATTACGGTATCTTGTGAGTTACTTACATCTGCAATTTGTTCGTAAATTTCTCGGTCAGTTTGCACTGATTGAGCTGGAGGTCTGTATATTAACGCAAGTATTATTTTTGTACCTTTATTATTCTTTATTAGCACAAAAGATGTGTCGACGTTCACAATTTGAGGTTTTGACACGAGGGTCGGGTTAAGACTTTCTTTGATATAAAATAAAACGCCACCTCCATTTTTATTTATTCGGCTGTTCTCAAACATTACATAACCGGGAAGTGAATACTCTGCTAAAAAGTCTCTATCTTCTGTATTGAGCCAAGATTCTGTTATGCCAATCACATCATAATTTTCTGTAAACACTAGTTCCTCTAAATCTGAAAATTTATTGCGTATGCTACGAGCGTTTGCATAGAAAACCTTTAAAGTTGCGGTTTTAGAACTCGCATTACGTTCTTTCATCGAATTTTTGGTTCTGGTCGGATCTACATTTACATTCATGGCTGTCCTCGGTCCTCGGTCGTTATCCCTGACGGTTTTGAATTTGGGTCGTGTTGGTGGAGATTTATCCAAATTCGCGGTTCTTGACGGATTAGTATTTAATTCCTTTGTAGGTTGCCGTCCTCGCTGTCTTCGGTCCTCCTTCCTGGTTGTCCTGTGCTGAGTCGATTTCTTCTCCGAAAATCCTTCACCGCATCGTTGAGAAGACGCCCAAAACGTGCTGCTCCCACCTGGTTCAGATGAACTCCATCGTCCGAAAACAAATAGTCATCGAAGTAGAAATTGTCCCAGGTGTCGACGAATCCCACGTTCTCCTTCCTGCAGAGGTTTGCTAGACAACGATTTGTGCTGGTGGCTATGTTGTAAAATCGGCTCTCTACACCGAGCCGGGGGTCGATTCCTGAGACGATGATCCTTGATGACTTCTCCTTAAACGACTTGATCAGCTGCTGGTACTTTAAAAGCAAATCTTCCGACCGGGTTCGCTGCACATCGTTGGATCCAACGTGGATGACGTACATTGTATTAGCAGGGGCCAGCTTTGATACTTCGTCAACTGCTGCAACTACGTCATCCACACCACCACCAGGGACACAAAAACGCTTCCTGGTCTTAGGTGCCCTGGCGCAAAACTCTGTGAGCTGACCACGTATCATCGAGTCTCCCACGAGCCGGACTTCTTCTATTTCCTCTTCGTCATCTGAGTCTGCGAGTATCTGGAAACGGTTTTGACACTCGGTAATCGGTATGTGTTTCCTGGTCTTGGGGCAAACGTTGTTCCTCACGACACGGAAGTTGTCTTGAGGGGGAAGAGAGTCACTATTTGTATCTTGAGTATCGGATACATCAGCTGAAGTGGCTACTGTAGGCGTTGAATTTTTGGCAGTTGACGTTGGGGCGTTGGTGGCTGCTGGAGTTGCGGTGACAATTGAAGTTTGTGGTACTCCAACGTTGAGTGTTACAAACTCTTGGAGTGATTCCAGCTTCATGGTGAGGACGTTGATCTTGTTGTAGGCTTCGTCTAATTTCACTGTAAAATTCTCTCGTTGCTGGCAGAGCCGGCAGTCTTGAAGATCGATAGTAGCAAACATGGACTCACCAAACCTACCGGCCTCCCCTTAATGGGGGTCACCGGCTTTTTTTAAATCTTTCTCTCTTTCTCTGGCTTGTATCCATTCGGCCCCATTCAGCCAACTGTTTTAATACGTTTATCCCCATCCAGGTGTCGATTTCTTCCTGGCGAGCGATAGCGAACCAGCATTGTATGGAGAAACCGCATTTTTCTATCGAAAAATGTACAAATTTAGCTTGCTGTAAGCAAAATATATATATATATATATATATATATATATATATATATATATATATGCTGGCTCGCGGTACCTGGATGGGGGTAAACGTCTTTAAACAGTAGGCTGAATGGTAAAAAGGCGTCACGGTCGCGCTAATAAGTCATGTCCCAGATGTCATTACGTTTGGCTCGCTCTGTGCTGTATTAATGTCTGTCAGATGTTGAATAGGGCGGGTAAGTGTAGGAACATGTTGGTATATTTCACTCGATATGAAGAAATATAGCTTAGATGTTGCTGATACCAATTATTGATCAAAACAGACTTGGTGCCGAGACATCACTTATTAGCGCGACTGTACCTCCAATGTAGATTAGTGTGTTTATTGTAGATTTGTGTGTTTATTGTACATGATGTGTTGTACATGATGTGTGTTTATTGTACATGATGTGTGTTTATTGTACATGATGTGTGTTTATTGTACATGATGTGTGTTTATTGTGCATGATGTGTGTTTATTGTACATGATGTGTGTTTATTGTACATGATGTGTGTTTATTGTACATGATGTGTGTTTATTGTGCATGATGTGTGTTTATTGTACATGATGTGTTTATTGTGCATGATGTGTGTTTATTGTACATGATGTGTGTTTATTGTACATGATGTGTGTTTATTGTACATGATGTGTGTTTATTGTACATGATGTGTTTATTGTGCATGATGTGTTTATTGTACATGATGTGTGTTTATTGTGCATGATGTGTGTTTATTGTACATGGTGTGTGTTTATTGTACATGATGTGTTGTACATGATGTGTGTTTATTGTACATGATGTGTGTTGATTGTACATGTGTGTTTATTGTACATGATGTGTGTTTATTGTACATGATGTGTGTTTATTGTACATGATGTGTGTTTATTGTACATGATGTGTGTTTATTGTACATGATGTGTGTTTGTTGTACATGATGTGTGTTTATTGTACATGTGTGTTTATTGTACATGATGTGTGTTTATTGTGCATGATGTGTGTTTATTGTACATGATGTGTGTTTATTGTACATGATGTGTGTTATTGTACATGATGTGTGTTTATTGTACATGAGGTGTGTTTATTGTACATGAGGTGTGTTTATTGTACATGATGTGTGTTTATTGTGCATGATGTGTGTTTATTGTGCATGATGTGTGTTTATTGTGCATGATGTGTGTTTATTGTACATGATGTGTGTTTATTGTACATGATGTGTGTTTATTGTACATGTGTGTTTATTGTACATGATGTGTGTTTATTGTACATGATGTGTGTTTATTGTACATGGTGTGTGTTTATTGTACATGATGTGTGTTTATTGTACATGGTGTGTGTTTATTGTACAGGATGTGTGTTTATTGCAGTAGTACCGTAGTATACAAGTAGTCCGCAAGGCCTTTGAGATACTATTTGTTTTAGTATTCCTTGTAAGTCCATGTAACGCTTGCCCAAATCCCTCTCCTCTCTCTCTCCACTTCTTTTTCTTCCCCTCCCCCTTGTTTAGCCTAGCAACGGGTCAATTTCTACCCACTTAGCTTACCCCTCACCCTCACCCTACCCCTCCCTGCTAATTCTGTCACACCCCTCCCCCCAAATACACACACACTTAATACATAAAAACACACACACACACACACACACACACACACACGCTTAACCCTCTCCGACATATAACGCGATTTTGAGCCTATTGGGGATACTTTAAAGTAAGTGTAAAGCCTTTGTTACCATCAGGGGTATTTAGAAACCTTTAGTTTAGTTACTTTTGAGCCTATTGGGGATACTTTAAAGCCTTTGTTACCATCAGGGGTATTTAGACACCTTTAGTTTAGTTACTTTTGAGCCTATTGGGGATACTTTAAAGCCTTTGTTACCATCAGGGGTATTTAGAAACCTTTAGTTTAGTTACTTTTGAGCCTATTGGGGATACTTTAAAGCCTTTGTTACCATCAGGGGTATTTAGAAACCTTTAGTTTAGTTACTTTTGAGCCTATTGGGGATACTTTAAAGCCTTTGTTACCATCAGGAGTATTTAGAAACCTTTAGTTTAGTTACTTTTGAGCCTATTGGGGATACTTTAAAGCCTTTGTTACCATCAGGGGTATTTAGAAACCTTTAGTTTAGTTACTTTTGAGCCTATTAGGGATACTTTAAAGCCTTTGTTACCATCAGGGGTATTTAGAAACCTTTAGTTTAGTTACTTTTGAGCCTATTGGGGATACTTTAAAGCCTTTGTTACCATCAGGAGTATTTAGAAACCTTTAGTTTAGTTACTTTTGAGCCTATTGGGGATACTTTAAAGCCTTTGTTACCATCAGGGGTATTTAGAAACCTTTAGTTTAGTTACTTTTGAGCCTATTAGGGATACTTTAAAGCCTTTGTTACCATCAGGGGTATTTAGAAACCTTTAGTTTAGTTACTTCAACCTCTGCAGTTGTCTTTGAGTTAGCTGTGTTGAGCCTATTGGGGATACTTTAAAGCCTTTGTTACCATCAGGGGTATTTAAAAACCTTTAGTTTAGTTACTTTTGAGCCTATTAGGGATACTTTAAAGCCTTTGTTACCATCAGGGGTATTTAGAAACCTTTAGTTAGTTACTTCAACCTCTGCAGTTGTCTTTGGGTTAGCTGTGTTGAGCCTATTGGGGATGCTTTAAAGCCTTTGTTACCATCAGGGGTATTTAGAAACCTTTAGTTTAGTTACTTTTGAGCCTATTGGGGATACTTTAAAGCCTTTGTTACCATCAGGGGTATTTAGAAGCCTTTAGTTTAGTTACTTCAACCTCTGGAGTTGTCTTTGAGTTAGCTGTGTTGAGCCTATTGGGGATACTTTAAAGCCTTTGTTACCATCAGGGGTATTTAGAAACCTTTAGTTTAGTTACTTCAACCTCTGCAGTTGTCTTTGAGTTAGCTGTGGGCAGAAAACTAATTTTGGAGAGGTAATTATAAGAGTGAGAGAACTCTATTTCTTATTGCTAATCTGGCAACCTCTACGTCATAAATGCGTGAAAGGGTTAATACATAAAAACTCACAATACACACACTGTATTAAATATTATAAAGGCTTTAGGACAATAAGTAAATAGACAGAAATAGTCAGATAGATAGATGGACTGAGAAATATTATAGATAGATAAATAGATAGATAGACAGAGAGAGAAAGAAAGAGTGAGTGAAGGAAGGTAGACAGATTGGCTAAGAAATATCATATATAGATAGATAGATAGATAGATAGATAGATAAGATATAGAGAGAAAGAGTGTGAGTGAAGGCAGGTAGACAGATTGGCTAATAAATATTAGAGAGAGAGAGAGAGAGAGAGAGAGAGAGAGAGAGAGAGAGAGAGAGAGAGAGGCTAAAAAGAGGTATGTAAGGGGTATTGACGAAGAGGGAAAGAGACAGACTGAGAGAAAGGGGGGAGGGAGGGAGGGGGAGGGAGGGGAGGTAGAACAAGGGCGTGGGAACGGGGGAGGGAATGTATGGAGGGGGAGGGGGGGTAGAGGGAGAGAGAGAGAGAGGGAGATGTGTGAAGGGAGGAGAGAGGGAGGAAGGGGAGGAAGACAGAGAATGTATGCAAACAGAAAGAGAGGGAGGAGGGAGGAGGAGGAAAGGAGAGAATGTCTGGAGAGAGAAAGAAAGAATGAAAGAGAGAGACAGAGAGTGGTGGGGGGAGGGAGGAAGTCAGGGAATGTATGTATAGAGAGAGAGAGAGAGAGAGAGATATGACCATTATGTAAACGAATGCAAGCAAAAACACATATCAGGGAAAGTAAAGTAGTAGTAGTAGTAGTAGTAGTAGTAGTAGTAGTAGTTGTTGTTGTTGTTGTTGTAGTTGCTGTAGTAGAGAGAGAGAGAGAGAGAGAGCTTTCCATTATCGAAATTAGGTCCTCCCCTTAGTCCAGTAAATTGTGAGAGAGAGACAGAGAGAGAGAGGTAATCCCTTTTACGTTCTCACTTCTCTCTCTCTCTCTCTCTCTCTCTCTCTCTCTCTCTCTCTCTCTCTCTCTCTCTCTCTCTCTCTCTCCTTTAGCGGATTTGATATGGTACCCCTGCTCTCTCTTACCTAGGCCTATCTCTATGGGTATACCTCTCTCTCTCTCTCTCTCTCTCTCTCTCTCTCTCTCTCTCTCTCTCTCTCTCTCTCTCTCCTTAATATGGTAACCCCGCCTCTTACCTAGGCCTATCTCAATGGGTATTACCTTTCTGTCCTAAATACCTGCCGTATGGTGTGTTTGTGGGGTATGTTCTCTCTCTCTCTCTCTCTCTCTCTCTCTTTTTCTTTTTTTTCTCTCTACTAGAATTAAGTCCTGACCACCTCGTTTGGATCGTAAGGTCTGTGTGGCCAGTGTATCTATGTATGTAAATCTCTCTCTCTCTCTCTCTCTCTCTCTCTCTCTCTCTCTCTCTCTCTCTCTCTCTCTCTCTCTCTCTCTCCTTCCCTTGTGGTTCCCAATGAAAGAATCGCCAAATTCAATCAATAGAGCAGCGGAGAGAGAGAGAGAGAGAGAGAGAGAGAGAGAGAAAGAAAGAAAAGGGAGGGGTGAGGAGAGAGAGAGAGAGGAGGAGGGGGAGGGTTAAAAAAAAGACGACGAAGGGGTCATACACGAATTTAACGGCGATTATAATGCAGTGCTCTACTTTCCTCCTCCCCCCCCCTCCCCCCCCCCCCCCTCCCTCCCCGCCCTCTTGCGTGTGATTTACCGCCCCCTCTTGATATCTCTTCTTGTACTTCCTCTTGTTCGTTATTTTGGTATAGATATTTAGTTATTGAAGTGGTTGTGTTTAAGGGAGGTCTTTAGTTTAAGGGGAGGTCTTTAGTTTAAGGGAGGTATTTAGTTTAAGGGGAGGTCTTTAGTTTAAGGGGAGGTATTTAGTTTAAGGGGAGGTATTTAGTTTAAGGGGAGGTATTTAGTTTAAGGGGAGGTATTTAGTTTAAGGGGAGGTATTTAGTTTAAGGGGAGGTATTTAGTTTAAGGGGAGGTATTTAGTTTAAGGGGAGGTATTTAGTTTAAGGGGAGGTCTTTAGTTTAAGGGGAGGTCTTTAGTTTAAGGGGAGGTATTTAGTTTAAGGGGAGGTATTTAGTTTAAGGGGAGGTATTTAGTTTAAGGGGAGGTATTTAGTTTGTTCCCTACGTTTTCATCAAGCTTAAAATTACACCCCCTAGACCCCCTTTCAAGATAAATTTGTACATTTTTCGGTAGAAAAAATGTCCCGGCCGGAGGCCGGTTGCTCTTAAATTACAGGCTCGCTATCGCTCGCCAGGAAAAAATCGACACCTTAACGGCACGAAAGGTCTTAAAATTGACAGAAATGGGGCAAAATGTCTTAAAATATCCAAACTACTAGGGCGAAGGTCTTAAAATCTCGAAAGCAATGGGGCTAAACATGAGGGAGAAAGGGGTCCAGAAAAAAATCCCTTGAGTAGAAATCTCGCCTTAATTACCGTAGTTCGTTTTCTTTATTCAGTCCCTCGTGTCCATATTTTAACTCGCATTACTAGTCCGTTCAGCCCCTTCGAATAGTCTGCTGCACCAATTCTCAAACAACAACAGAATATGATAATTAATAAGAAGCCAATAATATCTTGTAATTGTCCACCTGCGAGATTCAGGCTATGAGGAAGTTGGAGCCGTAGACATCGATAGTAAACAGAAAGGCAACAATTATGGAGGTTTCGGATGGCTGAAGAGTATGTTGAATTGGGTTTTATAGATCTAAAAATGTATTATAACCGTATTGTAGCTGGTAATTCTGTTAAATATCGATGTCTACAGCTCCAACGTCCTTATAGCCTGAAACTCGCAAGTGGTCAATTACAAGATGTTATTGGCTTCTTATTAGTTATCATATTTCGTTGTTGTTTGAGAATTGGTGCAGCAGACTATTCGAAGGGGCTGAACGGACTAGTAATGCGAGTTAAAATATGGACACCCGGGACCTGATAATATTGTCTTATCAACATCTGCCGCTCTCTTATTATTTTTATCCGAGATCTCCCAACTGATAAATTAATCAAAGTCCACCTTTCTTGTTAACCCTTTCAAGCTCCATTACGCGTTTCTGTTCTGTTTTCTGGCTACTATTAGACGATTTTATTCAGATTAGTGACGGTATATGGAAGTCAGAGGGTTGATTGAGATAGTATTTACCCTTTTAATACCCACAGATCCTTCCTAAGCTGCATACAATCGTCTAATGATAGCCAAAATAAACTGCCAAAACGCGTCGGAGCTTCAAAGGGTTAATATTGCCGTAAGCATCAGCCATTAAAGCAATCAGCATCTACCTTTCTTGTAAGTATTGCCTGAAACCTCAACCATCACATCAATTGACCACTTGCGAGCTTCAGGCTATAAGGAAGTTGGAGCCGTAAACATTTATATACCATAGAAATACAATAATAATGTAGGATTTTGATGGAGAAAAGGTCTGTTAAATTGGGTTTTATGTGTATATGAATGTACAGTCGCGCTAATAAGTCACGTCCCGGCTGTCATTACGTTTGGCTCGCTCTGTGCTGTATTAATGTCTGTCAGATGTTGAATAGGGTGGGTAAGTGTAGGAACATGTTGGTATATCTCACTCAAGCTAATAAGTCATGTCCCAGCTGTCATTACGTTTGGCTCGCTCTGTGCTGTATTAATGTCTGTCAGATGTTGAATAGGGTGGGTAAGTGTAGGAACATGTTGGTATATTTCACTCGATATGAAGAAATGAAGCTTGGATATTGCCGATACCAATTATGGATCAAAACATACTGGGTGCCGAGACATGACTTATTAGCGCGACTGTACTATGACCATATGTCAGCTGGTCATGCTGCTATGTATCGATGTCTACGGCTCCAACTTCCTTATAGAACGAAACTCGCAAGTGGTCCATTATAATCTGACTTTCTCGTTGCCTTGAACCTCCATTATTAAATCAATCAAAATAGTCCTGTCTTTCTTCTCATTTCCTTAAGGCTCAACTGTTGAGGGGAGATTTCCACTTGAGGGATTTTTTTTCTTGACCCCTTTCTCCCTCATGTTTAGCCCCATTGCTTTTCTAATTTTAAGACGTTCGCCCCATTATTTTGACGATTTTAAGAACTTTTCGACCCATTTTTGTCAATTTTAAGACCTTTCGTGCCATTTAGGTGCCGATTTTATCCTGGCGAGCGATAGCGAGCCTGTTATTTAAGAGGAACCGGCTTTCAGCCGGGACATTTTTCTACCGAAAAATGTACAAATTTATCTTGAAAGGGGCTCAAGGGGGTGTAATCTTAAGCTTGATGGATATCTAGGGACCAAACTAAAAACCTCTCCTTAAGGGGACACTGACTGATTTTTTGGCCTATAAATTCATTCATTCGTAAATTCTTAGTTTCCTCGCTAAACATCCCTCAAACTTAGAAAAGCATCCCCTAGACCCCCCCCCTCCTCCCCCCC
>JBAKBP010040378.1:0-13679 GCA_037953745.1 Lithodes maja | reverse complement strand
AAACTCGCCAAATACTCAATCTAAACATTCCACAAACCAAACCCGTTTTATCCAATATCAATCATCAAGTACAAGTACAAGTAGACTGGGATGGTATGGACATGTGGAGAGAATGGATGAACAAAATTGGGTGAAAAAATGCAGGTCTGTGATTGTGGAGGGAGCTGCACCAAGGGGTGGACCGAGGAAGACCTGTGATCGGACTCTACGCGCCGATCTCAAATCCAAGAACTTGACAAGTGAAGCAGCCCTTAACAGGGTTGCCTGGAACGCCACCATTAGGACAAGAGACTGAAACTGCACTTATGTGTGGAACACTCAGCCTTAAAATGTTATGTATGTATGTAAATCTTGTTGTAAAAGCCACCAACCTAAGACAAACTTATGATCACGTTACTACTTATTGCGTTTAACATAATTTTCAACAAGCACAATAAAGCACCTCTTCCCAAACACTCAATTAACAACCAACTTCCGAAAGAAACTAAGACAATATGACTCGCTTCACCAATATACCTTACAATATTATCTAGGCACCTGTAGTTTCCTTTTCCACAAACACTAATGCCAACATACAGGAGAAGTGTCCATAAAACTGATACTGTACCATTCCTTTACAAAACTATCTGCTACAAACTTTTCTTCAATACTTTACAAGCCACCATTAAACCTATGACAAATAAGTAGTTCCTTCAACATACATTTCAAACACCAGAAATGCCTGATCAAACTAATCCATAAAGACTACCGTACCTCACACTCAAATCCTCTACAAAAATTGTGAAGGCTTGTTTCTTGCATCATGATAGGTACCGGTTCAACAGTACGGTACTGCACAGAAATTAGGAATGGATAGGAATGGTATAATGCTAACCTATTACAAGATAATGGATAGGAATGGTATAATGCTAACCTATTACAAGATAAAGTTAAACCTATTCCAAAACAAAGTTAAACCTAATTACTAATGGAGTACCGGTACAGTACTTGTCAACAACTTTTAAATTAAAATGTTTGCAGTAAATTGCCAAGTGATTGTAAAACTTAGTAGAGCGAATATTCTGCTCCATGTGCATTTTTAATGGAAAAGGGAATGTGGTGGCTTCAACTCGGGCAAGCGATCCGAGTAATCTTGGCCAGGTCATTCCTATTGCCATTGAATCACTTCATTAACACAGAAAAAATGTAAACCATCAAATATTCCTATCTCCTAAAACACACAAAAAATTACAAACTATAATATTATCACTATTCCTAGCGATTTGTGGCAAATGTCCAATTAAGTGCCCGTAACAAGGGCACGCCCTAACCCTTTCAATCAAAGTGCACAGCGTTAAAAACTGCATCATCTTCACAATTCTTCAAAGATTAGCCATACTGATAAAGTGCTATGGTAATGTTTGAAATTTATCATGACAACAGCTGTTTTTGAAGCTAAATAATGGGGAACCATTTGCAAGTACAGTATAAACAGCAAGTACAGTATAAACCAAAATATAATATACTGCAGTAAGGAAAGTGGGTTGGATTTACCAGAATGAGGGTTGAACATACCCTGCCTCTCATAGCTCTTAGTTTCTTATCAATTAAGGTCTTCCCATTGACGGTTATTTGGTTAATCAAAGTAAAAAACAAATATATGTAATTGAAGTCAGAAGAAAATATATAAAAATAATTATACTAACAATAGAGTATGGGAAGTCTACCTCTAGTTAAATATAATCCCAAAACTTAAGGTACCCGGTAAACTAGAAAGTGAAAGATCATTCCTAAACTGAATAAATCATCCAAGTTTAGCTAGAATAAAAGAATATATTGAGAGTAAGTCCATGAAAGATATTGTACCCTTTAAACCTTTATGCATACTGTAATTATAATCAAAGTCAAAGTAAATGAAACAAGATATCCTGCCCTTCAACGCAACTAATGTACCGGTAACTGGGACTTTACACAAACATTAACCGCTTAAATTAAACTAAGGACGTTACAATAATATCAACAGCTTCAACCCTCTTCAAATAGAATGTGAATCTGCCTTCCATAAGTTATATATTGATGAGGCTTTAAATTATGGCAGAGCATACAAATATAAAACGAAATCAACAAGAAATCCAGCCATCAAGTTCATAATCAATACAAATTTTAGGTACCAAAAAACACAAAAAGACTTCTTAGTGCAATACAACCATCCCTTACTATGTGGTGCCTATCATTGCCTATCAGTGCATCAGGGTGACAACATGCAGAAGTAAAAAGAACATGCAAAAATAATAACATGAAAATATTAACATGCAAAACTAAAAACATGAAAATAATAAAAACATGCAAAACTAAAAACATGAAAATAATAAAAACATGCAAAAATAAAAACATGAAAGTAATAAGAACATGCAATAATACAAAAGAACATGCAGAAGTAGAGATAGTGAAGGTGGTGGAAGAAAAGGATAACTGTACTGCACAAGAAGTCAATTCACTAGTTCATAACATTTAAAAGCGAACTTGGATGGCTTGACCCTGTTTGTTTCAATTTATCAGTATTATGTTACCTTGGTTATGGAAAAAATTATAATCTGAATTTCTATTTGTATATCTATACTCTGGCACACACCCCATTTTATTATATTTTATTATTTTATTTTATTTTATTTTATTATTATTTTATTTGTTATTATTTTTAGCTGGGGGTGGCTTAGTCGAGACAGCTGAATTTAGATTACTATTTTCGGAAGTGGCAAAATGTATCCAAGATTCAATTATAAGGCATCTTATATATACGGTTTACCTTTAACTGTCTTGGTAGCGAAATGGTTAGGGCGCGGGATTTTGGTGAGAGTACCCTAGGTTCGAATCATTAGAGTACCTTATATATTCTTTATTTTTAATAATTTCATTAAATATGTTTATTTGCAATTTAATAGGTGGGCTGATTAGGCTATATGAGTATACTGTTGGATTATTTTGGCTAAAACTTGGCGACGGCGGATCCCCAGATTGGCCGTGGTGATTGCACCGAAACACATACAAAAGATACAAAAGATACAAAAGATACAAAAGATATAATCAGTCTAAGAAAATCAGCCTGGGTCTCTGGGTATTTCTCCTGGACGACTTATATATGTGTGATTCTGTGTTTTTTGTTTTTCAGTTGTGTTGTGATGTTCCTGTTCGGGCTCCGTCTGACAATTTTACCAACACGCCTAAACTTCATAAAATGCTGAAATAGCCTCAAAAAAATCTTTACCTATGGCGGGAATCGCACACGGGACCCTTGGGTTACGAGGCAGACGTATTACCACGAGACTAATAAAAGTACAGTCAGCCCCCCCAATACGCGAGAATAGGGGCGACAGGAGGCATCGCGTATTGGGAATCCGCGTATTGTGGACCTAACTTTAAATAGGAATAATTAGATATGGGTGACATCTCTCAATTATGGCCTATTTTCAAAAATTTTGGCCTTATTTTCGACATTTTTGGCTCTACAGTACAGTCTATATCTTATATATAATAAGAACAATGAATAAAAATATGAAACCTTACCTTAAAATTAGTAGTAGATAGGCTAGGACTAGGACTAGGACCGTAGGACTTCACGATTTTCTCCAACTTCTCCCTCCCTGACCAAATCGTACGAACAGTTTACTCTGACAAGCCTATTGCACAGTTTCCTTCTCCTTTTTTCTTGCTATCCAACACTTCCACCTTCATTTTGTGTGTTATCTTCTTATATTGGCGTGGCATGGCGAAAAAAGTGGCAGGCACTACAAACGTTTGGTCACTCCGCACGGCTATGACGCTTGAGCGGGACTGTGGGAGGGAGGGAGGGAAGGCAGGCGTATGCCCGTCTTCTTCTTTTTCCAGAGCTACTCCTGGGCCTCGCGAAACGTAGACGTGCTCGCGTATCAAGCGGGAATAGCGGATTTGGCCCCTTCTTAGCTCTCGATTCGTGTATTGTGGTACCACCTCGCGTAATTAATGTTTAATTAATTAATGTTATTTTCGAGGGGTCACTCGTGTATTAGGGTTTTCGCGAATTGTGGAATCGCGTATTGGGGGGGCTGACTGTACCTCAATTAGCCTGGTAGTCTAAGTATTTCCACATATTGTTCAGTTTAAGCTAACCTATTCTCACTGACTTTACACCATGAACACCACTCCCACAATTAAGATAATCCTTAGATAACACCACTGATATAATACAAAAAAACTTTGTTACTCAAATACTGCAACATAAAGCTTAAGGTTGCTCCAATACTGCAACATTATAACAAAGTTTAAGGTTACTCCAACACTGCAACATTAAAACAAAGTTTAACAGTTCCAAAACTGCAACAATATAACAATAGCAAACATCAAACAGGACAGAACTTCCACCCAAATATTGCAGTTACCCTTCATAACCCAGACTAACGCTTACCATTCCCTCAAGCAACTCTTCATTTAAGGGGAGGCATCGTATTTTTTTTTTTTTACTTGCTCCCTAGACCGGCAGAAAAAGCCGGTTATTCCTAAATTGCAGGCTCGTGAAAAATCCACACGTAAATGATAGTCTTGAAATTGACAATGAAATGGGGGGAAAGGTCTTAAAATCGCCAAACTAATGGGGCTAAACATCAGGAGAAGGGGGTCCAGAAACACCCCTTCCCCCGTAACTCATTCCACTATAAAAGCAATTCAATATTCCAGGCTTAACTCTACACTCATAAACTTTACAACATCAACTGTAACCCTTATAGCTCAAGTACCGGTAATGAAAGAACATTCACAAAATTATATCACAACAAAATACCAGCACGCGTCCCTTGTCTACACAATCAATATAAGAACCATCAAACCTAAATCCTGGTTGGAGCCTTGCATATCAGGTGAAGATATTGTGGGCTAAGCCTTTGCAACAGCACCTCATTTCTACTTTTAAAAAAATCAAGCTACAAGAAACTGATACTGACCATCTGCATAAAAAGATTAGAGCTAAATATATACCCACTTGACATAATCGGTATAATCCTGTGAAGCGGGGAGACTTGTATTTGGGCTATATCTCAATAATTTGGTAATGTTACAATATATTTTAAAATTTTACATTAATAAATAGTCCACTAATATACTAATTTGGTTAGGTTAGGTTTTGGTTAAGTTAGGTCAAAGAGATTGTTCAATGTTTCTTAGTTAATAGGCATCTGCAAAACAGTTCTCCCCGCTACACAGTAGGCTATCTTGCCTAAAAATCACCTAATTTCTTGCATCAATGTATCTTTTCTCAACTATTCAACTTCACGAACCACCCTCCAATAATACACACAAAGAGAACCACCACAATCATTATACAGAGTTACCTCGATTTACAATTGGGTTACGTTCCTGAAAACTATCTTAAAATATAAAAATCATATAGCAAGCCCTAAAATCCACTTTCATACCTATCTAATGAATGTTGCTCATGTGGGACACTAACATTAAAATAGGTCCTATTAAAATTTTATATAGCACTAATAATTATCAGTCTAATATAAAATCAATAAAACCGGTCATGGCATCACCACCAAATATGTTACACAATACCAGCACACTTGATATGATTACAGTACCTGTACTGTATATTCCTAATAATGCCAAACAGACATCCATAACTTTTCACATCACCAAATGGGTGGATGGGACTCGTTAGCCTTGGTCGGCAACTCATCTAGGAGAGATAACCTTAAACAAATCCGGGTGGATGGGACTAGTCAGCCTTGGTTGGCAACCTGAGTAAACCTGATGCAAATCCGTACTGCTTACCTAAGGGTAAGGCAGGTTAGTGGATGGATTAGCCAAACACCACTGTAGAAAAATAGTGCTGACAAGATACACAGAAGGCCTCGGAGTCGGACGGATCCTAAATTGAGTGGTCAATCCTGTAAGTCCTTCACTAAACTGGCTCGGGTTGTCCCTCTCACAGGGAATAGGTCCGCTTAGGGGCATTCTGTGTATGGCCACCCTCATAAGGGGAGTAAGGCATCCGGCAATAGATAGATAGACCAAATTAAATCAACTATGAAACAATCCCCCGCCCCCCCCAAAAAAAAAAGTGCAGTTGTAGAACAGGGTGTCAAACTAAAGCAGAGTCCATTTACTTTAGTCTTTATTATTGTCTATATGAAGAAAAAAAAATGGTTTTAAGTTGATGCCTTCAGAAGTGATAACATGGCCAAAACAAGGTTATTTCATGTTAATTATCTTGTCTTCATTCTCATATTCATGACAGTCTTCCAACTAAATTGCTCCGTTAGACACCCTGTTGTACAAAGATTAAGTAGAGACAAGTGTTGGGGCAGCCTACCTTAACTTACCCACTTCCATTTGTCTAATCATTAGGCTGCCAGGATGCAGTTGGACATATATATGTACAAGCCAAGATTGGGCTGCCAGGATGCAGTTGGATATATATATGTACAAGCCAAGATGAATATGTCGAGGATGAATATGTAGTAAGCTTGTGCATAAACTTTTAGAAGTCTTGATAGCGTACCGGTAATGCTTAGTGCGCCAAATTTCGGTGTATCCTAGGTTAAGAGTCCATGGAGTACCACATACAGTACTGTATATTTATTAGTTTCATTGATTTCAATAATTAGGTTTATTTGTAAGTTAATTGGTGGGTTGGTGAATAAATATGAATAGCTTTCTGGTAAATAATAACTTCTAACAACACTACTGCAAGTAATGTGTAAATCCTTTCATTAACCCTAAAGTGATTAACTAATCTGTGGACATCCTATCCAGTCCCACTTTCACACACCAAGTCTCTACTTCATCTGACTACAACTGAACAGATTCAATAGTCTTGTTACAACCGTGTGTACAGTACAAGATATCATTGACAACCTAACGTTATATACGGTAATCTTTTTTTTATCAATTTCACTCCAACACCAAACACCCCGAATGAAATTAATGAAAGCATGTGATTCGGCGGGATTCAAACCTGGGTTACCATACACTGATTTGTAAACACTAACCATTACATCAAGAAATGGCTTCAAAATGTGTTACACATTGCAAATTCACATATTGTGAAGCTAAAAATCAATGGGAAAAAAGGTATAGGCTATGGTCCGACACCATTTCCAGGCTTCGTGCTCACAGGCTGTCAAACTATAGCGGAAACCTTTCTTTTTAGTCTGTATTATTGTATAAACAAAGCTAAAATTGTGGGTTGTATTGCAAATGTTATCTTTAGAAGGGATAAAATGGCCAAAATGCTATTTTCTGTGAATTTTCTTGTATTTCTTCCCATATTCATTCCACTCTTTTAACAAAATTGCTCCGGTATGACACCCTGCGTGCTCAGAACCCCATTACTGCCTACCGTACACATACCATTTTAAGAATAACCTTTACTGAAAGAAAGATATTAAATATAACCGAATGAAGAAGGCCATTTACCTTAGTTAGAGGACTGCTAGATCGTCGTAGATTCGGGTGTATTAATAATATTCTACATTAAAAATCAGTTCTTGGTCAAGCAGATGCACCAAAAAATATTGTATTGGGAACCAAATAAAGAACTTTAACGTAAAAGATGGACTTTGCATTGTAGCAGTTAACCAAATATAGAACTTTAACGTAAAAGATGGACTTGGCATTGTAGCAGTTTTGCATATCTAAGTTTGCAAATTAGAGGGAAGCACAGTACTGTACTGTATATACAATATTTAAACTTATAATCTGACGAATATGTAAAACCAAGAAACCTTCCTAAGGGCGACTGGTAGCAACTGAACTACAAACATTAATAGCTTTATTTAATTACCGGTAAATTTTCATCTAGATTGTGGAACTTTAATCTGGCTGTACCATAATTATTCCGTAAAAGTCCTATAATGTGGAAAGCAACACCCATTGGCCATGGCGAGTTATATAATGTGGCGGAATATTCGATGGCACAAAATAGTTCTCAATTATATACTCATGTTTATCCTCAGAACATATCAATTATATAGAAATTGTGAGAAGAGAGTCTAGCAACAATTATATGTCTATACAGTATTTCAATGACACTAATAAAAAAAGGTCTATTTCAACATACTACAAAATACAGTTACTTTGATATATTGCAGAAACTGGACCTTCCAGATTACAGGATTTTCACTGTACATCATTTTGTAAGGTTTACATTAAAAATTTGGGGAACTAATTTGCTTTATTATATAAATGTTTATTATTACTTTAGTTTCCTCCATAGACATTCATCAAGCTTAAAAAAACACCCAAGACTCACCATCACATTACATAATTCACTTCAGTTCTTTTCTTCTCAGTGATATTTGAAAAGCCATGTTGGTCACGTAGTGAGTGCTGTACTGTATTTTATATATTATTTTGTAATAGTATAGATATCTTATCAATATTTGTATTTTGTACTATTGTTAATGTCTTGTCATGTTGCAAATTTGATTTTAAATAATATTTTGACATTTAACATGTAGTTTCTTTATTCATGCAGAGTTTAGTAAAATTTGCCAGAACGTCCCGGACTTCCCAAACTTGACTACTTCCTTTAACGTGACGATAGTGCGTTGTTATATGTGCGATTAGTTTGCTTGGGAAACAGATTAACTTGCTCATGTAGTAATGTACACCCTATGTGGTGGATTGTGTTCTTTTATTTAATAATTTTCATTTTAGTAAGCGTTGTTTCCACATAGCGATTTTGATAATTTAATTTGACTTTATATTGTCCTTGTCCCAATTTTGGTTTGTTTAGTTTGCAAGTTTTACATTTTAATTGATGTTGCCCTTTTCATATTTTGTAATTTTTGCCAAAATTTCAAGAGGCTCCACTACTACAAGAGCACTTTGCTTAAACAAGATCACATATCACACAACCACATCACACACTGCAGCTAACCGGACAACTCGACCAGTAAATCTCAACCAGTACTGTACTGTTAGGTGAGGTAAGGTAGGACTAAAAGGGTTAAGTACTGGTATCACAATCACTTTGTATCACTGTCACTTAAACTTCTGAGCCACACTTTCACTCTGGCAACAATTTGTGAATATTCTGAATTGGTATAATTTGCTTGGGAAACAGATTAACTTGTTCATGAAATGATGTACACCCTATGTGGTGGATTGTGTTCTTTTATTTCCACAGCAATTTTGAGTTCTTTTGCTTTTATCTTGTGTCATCCCGATTTTGTTTATTTTGCAAGTTTTACATTATAATATTTACAACTAGATTGGAGGTACATTACTATAATGTAGGTTACAATTATTATATAGGTGTGCACACTGTACAGCCACTGTCTGGAATATCTGGACAATTTACGGAAGCACAAATATTACGATCGTGGCGAACAATATTGATAAACTGCTAGTCACAATAACCATATTACAAGGGCGGGTGCCCAACCCCGAAAAGGGTTGAAATAGGGGAGCTATCCCCCCGCCAAAGGCGGCTTTCTAGGGCCTTTCCTAGCTGATGCTGAGAGGATTGGGTTCTAGTCATGTGGTGATGGGCTGGTCTATCAGAGTGAGAACTGAGCAATCTCTGCCATACCCATAGCTTACTCTGACTGTTCCTTTTACTTATATATTTTCTAGATCTCAAGTGACGGCGTCTCTAACGTGGATTGACCTCCCAATCTACCAAGATTGGAAGCCAAAGCATCACATTTTTCCCTTGCCCCTCAACTTTCTCTTCATAATTGCTGAGGGACACAGGGCCCTGGGTGGGGCTTTGATTTCCCGGGCATTTCCGCACCCTCCTCAGCTCCCCGCCATGGAGTGGCTTCGGTCACCCAGGCTTTATTGTGGTCGGCGGGGAGGGTTCTGTGGGGGCGCTCGGTTATGGCCTTGGCCTTGCTCAGGGCCTTGGGGCTGTTCGGCCAGGCAGCTTGGGGAACAACAACAACAACAACAACCATATTACAAGCATTTACTACACAATGGGCGGGTGTCGGGGTTGAAATAGGGGAGCCATCCCCCCGCCAAAGGTGGCTTTCTAGGGCCTTTCCTAGCTGATGCTGAGAGGATTGGGTTCTAGTCATGTTGTGATGGGCTGGTCTATCAGAGTGAGAGCTGAGCAATCTCTGCCATACCCATAGCTTACTCTGACTGTTCCTTTAACTTATATATTTTCTAGATCTCAAGTGACGGCGTCTCTTCCGTGGATTGACCTCCCAATCTACCAAGATTGGAAGCCAAAGCGTCACATTTTTCCCTTGCCCCTCAACTTTCTCTTCATAATTCCTGAGGGGCACAGGGCCCTGGGTGGGGCTTTGGTTTCCCGGGCGTTTCCGCACCCTCCTCAGCTCCCCGCCATGGAGTGGCTTCGGTCACCCAGGCTTTATTGTGGTCGGCAGGGAGGGTTCTGTGGGGGCACTCGGTTATGGCCTTGGAATTGCTCGGGGCCTTGGGGCTGTTCGGCCAGGCAGCTTGGGGAACAACAACAACAACACAATGTACACTTTCTTCTTAAGGGGGTAGTGCTTGTTTTTTTGTCTATAACTTTCTGATCAAACACCAATAGCAATGCCACTCATATTTTCAAAAATATTCTATTTAAATGTTCTTTAGCTAGCTTAGTTTTTCAATTGTGTCATTACTAAAATAAAAACTATTAAAATGTTATGCTCTAGGATAACAGTTTCCGAATGATTACGTCTTTATGAAAATTTTATTATGATAAAAACCCAACAAGGTTTAATGTCAGGTTGCTGCAGTGAAGCTATTGAATCATATACCTCAGGGATGCCACTGCCACTTCGTTTTTCTTTGGTTCATTTATTTTAGTATTATACAGCAACACCAATATACTGTACTGTATATTATGTTGTCACAGGATCTGCGGTGGGACTTGAGATGTCATAGTGTATTGCCCATGCCCAAGCAGCTCGCTTGGTGTAGTGACTAGCGTCTCGGACTTCCACCCAGAAGGCCCGGGTTCGCGCCCACGCTCGGCGCATTAAAGATTTTTCACAAGCACTGAGTCGTTATCATCCCTCATGAGCAAAGGGATGGGGTAGTAGTACAGGACCCCAATGGAAATACGCCTAATCGGCCTTATTGAGCTATCCTAAGCGGCCTATATTGAGCTTATTGAGCTAGCTTAGCATGCGCTAGCTTTAAGAACTATTATTATTATTATTATAGACTCCCTCAATCTTCTGATCTGTACAGTAGTACACAATGGCCTTCATTCAGCATGCCTGTCGTCTACGATGTCCACTGGAAGACGTGTCAAGCCGTGGAAGTTGTAGTGAAGATGAGGCCAGAGTTATAAGCACCAACCTGGAAAGTAAATATTTTGTAAGTTGCCATTTTTATATGGGGGGAACAAAGATATCACTATTTTAATACACTGCAATACTGTACATACAAATTTAAAGACTTTATAAGAAAAAAACAACCGAACGTACATAATACTAATCTTTGTGCTTTTATTACACTCCTACCATTTTTTTTTTTTTTTTTATCAAAGAGTAATTTATATTTAAGCCTCAACCACATTTATAGAGCTTCATTCATAATCATCTGCAATGAAATAGTACCACACTTCAAGCTATTCAAAGTACTGTACAAAGTTTCAGTTATTTGATTCTTGGGATAAATGGGAATCTTTAAAATGTCGGTGTGTGGTAACCACCGAGGAATATGTCTTCTAAGCGTAGTAGGGAAGGTATACAGTAGGGTAGTGATTGAGAGTGAGAACGGAGAAATGGATAGGCGACGAGCAGGGAGGTTTTAGGAAGGGAAGAGGATGTGTAGATCAGATTTTTACCCTGAATTGTGTTGTGGAGAAATATCTGGAGAAGAAACAAAAGGTGTATGTTGCCTTTATGGACTTTGAGAAGGCCTATGACAGAGTGGATAGAGAAGGTTTGTGGAAAGTACTTAGAATATACGGAGTAGAGGGCAAGTTGCTGAAAGCAGTGAAGAGCATGTATGAGGGTGCAAAGGCGGCAGTATGTGTGGAGAGTGAGCAGAGCGAGTTCTTTGATCTGAATGTTGGTTTGAAACAGGGGTGTGTGATGTCCCCGTGGTTGCTTACTGTATATATGGATGGTCATGAAAGAAATACTATCAAGAGCAGTGGATGTTGGTGTATCGCTGAAAAGGGAGGGAATTGAGTGGAAGCTACCTATACTGCTGTTTGCGGATGATACAGTTCTGATGAGTGATAATGAATGGGAGTTGCAGGGTCTGGTAAATGAGTTTGGAACAGTGTACGAAAAACGGAATTTGAAGGTAAATGCGGGGAAGAGCAAGGTTATGGTCTTCGAAAGGGATGAAGTCACAGTGTGAGGTGAAGCTGAACGGTCAGGCTATGGAGATCGTCAACTCTTTTAAGTATCTGGGCAGTGTGTTGAGTAAAGATGGGACTATGGATGAAGAAGTTCGGGAGAGGGTACAACAGGGGAAGAGGGTTGTAGGAACGCTAAAAGCAGTAACAAGAAATAGGGTGGTCAGTATGGAAGTGAAGAAGTCCTTGCATGACAGTGTGGTAATCCCGACACTGACTTACGGAAGCGAAGCATGGACGCTGGTTGAGAGACTCAGACCAAGAGTGAGAGCAGTGGAAATGAATTACTCAAGGAGTGCGTGCAGAGTTACATGGAGGGATAGACAGACTAATGAGGAAGTAAGGAGGAGGTAGATGTGCTGGAAAGTGTGAAAAGGAACAACTGGAGATGGTTCGGCCATATAGAACGTATGGAAAGCGAGAGAATGACTAAGAGGGTGTACGAGAGCGAGGTGGAGGGACAGAGAGGGAGAGGTAGACCGAATGAGAGGTGGAAGGATGGAGTGAGGAATTACATGAACGAAGGCGGTGCTGGTTGGGGGGAGGGGCGTCGACTGACTGGGGACAGAGGGGCGTCGACTGACTGGGGACAGAGGTGCATGGGGGCAGTTCGTTCGTGGCCACCCCTTTGGGGATCACGGCATCAGGCAATAGATAGATAGATAAGAAAAAAACAATCGAACGTACAGGAGAATGCTAATCTTTGTGCTTTTATTACACTCCTACCATTTTTTTTTTTTTTTATCAAAGAGTAATTTATATTTAAGCTTCAACCACATTTATAGAGCTTCATTCATGATCATCTGCAATGAAATAATACCACACTTCAAGCAGTACAAAGTTTGTTATTTGATTCTTGGGATAAATGGGAATCTTTAAAATGTCATCCACACCACCATGTAAGCAAAGTTTCACTTCTGGCATTGTGAGTGCATACATCTAAAACTAAATTGAAACACTAAGCACAGCTTTTCTGGAGGACGACATAACTCCTCAACCTAGTCTTTATCTATTGGGACTAGTGGGAATTCCTTTTAACAATCAAGACAGATGGCAAGGTTGAAAAATGTCATCCTCCAGAAAACACACATTGAAACTTGGACTTTTGGATTATGCCGTAAGTAGGAAAGCCCTTAACCATACGTATTAGATTACCCCTTTCACTACGATTGCCGTACTGGACCGTCTTCGAAATATCCTGAAATTATTTGCCCATTAGAACCTCTATAGACAAGCGTAAATAATCAGGAGCGTGGCAGCCTCCCCGTCTGCTCGCTCTGCAGCAAGCCAGCTGCGACACTGAGCCTCTCGCCTCGCAAGACATTCAGTGTTGCCAAAGACAAATCTAGCAGAACATGGCGAATTTTTAACGAATATTGCCGAT
>JBAKBP010040377.1:0-13679 GCA_037953745.1 Lithodes maja | reverse complement strand
AGGGCTGGATGTGATGGAGATGAGTTGCTTGAGGAGTATGTGTGAAGTTACTCGTAGAGACAAGATTGAGGAATGAAGAGATACGTAGGAGAGTGGGGCAGCAGGAACATTTGTCAGCCAGAGTGGACAGAAGGGTGCTGAGCTGGTATGGTCATGTTGAACGAATGGGAGATGAAAGGCTTACAAAGAGAAAATGTGGAGTCAGGTACAAGGGGAGATAGAGGGGCAGGAAGACCCCCATTGAGATGGAGAGACTGTGTAAGAAAGGCTTTGGATGATAGAGGAATGACTATAGATCAGGCAGGGGAAGTGGTGGTGGACAGGAGTGAAGAGAATGCTTGTGAATAGTTGAGTGAACACGTGGTCATTTGGAGTAAGGGGTCGGGCGCAAGTTGGACTAGATAATAGTCCATCAGGCGCCTGGCCCGGGGAGACGATTAATATGAAGGGTGCGCCTGGAAGTGTGGTGGGAGGGCTTGTGGCTATGGCTCCGCTGCATGTCTGCCTGCCGAGATCGGAACCTCTCCGGGTGGTCGGGGGCCGGGGGAGTGCTGGAGCGACCTTGGTGACCCTGGTCTCTGGGTCTTCTGGGTGACCTGGATGTGTGTGAGTTTGTGTTTTTTATCTGTGTTTATTTGTTGTTTTATGTTGTTTTTGTGTTTTCCCTGTTCTTGCTCTGTCTTGAGTCGGCTACCCCAAAAATGGGGATTGGGCCTGAGCATATAGATAGATAGATAGAAGTTCCACAGATTCTTAATAAACCACCTAAAATCATCTTAAGGGGGTAGTACTCGCTTTTTCTGGCCCCTCTTCTCCCTCATGTTTAGCATATTAGTTTTGAAATTTTAAGAAGTTCGTTCCATTAGTTTGACGATTTTGAGACCTTCCGCCCCATTTCTTTGTCAATACCCTTTCACACACATATGACGCAGAGGTTGCCAGATTAGCAATAAGAAATAGAGTTCTCTCACTCGTATAATTACCTCTCCAAAATTAGTTTTCTGCCCACAGCTAACTCAAAGACAACTGCAGAGGTTGAAGTAACTAAACTAAAGGTTTCTAAATAGCCCTGATGGTAACAAAGGCTTTAAAGTATCCCTAATAGGCTCAAAATCCCGTCATATGTCGGAGAGGGTTAAGACCTTCCGTGCCATTTTGATGTCGATATTTTCCTGCCAAGCGATAGCGAGTCTGTAATTTTAGAAGGAACCGGCCTTTGGCCGGGAAATTTTTCTACCGAAAAATGTAAAAATGTATCTTGAAAGGGGGTATGGGGGGTGTTTTTTTAAAGCTTGATCAAGGTTTAGCGAGGAAACTCAAAAATATATAAATAAATAAATACATAGACCCCATAACCAAGCACTACGCCCTTAATGCAATGTAGGTCAAGCGGTCTTCGATACCATGTTAAATTATGAGCTATACAATAGATAGATAAAGGAGTTGAAAGGCACATCAGAGCGTTCCCCATAACACACCATATAGAGGAGAATAATGACAGATTACAAATACCTGACCACTAATTACTGTCTATAATAAAGGGTATGCAAGGGGTATGTGGGTACAGTGTTTAAGGGGGGTGACCTGCTTTTTTGTTATTTCTGTCCTTTTCTCTATTTCTCTGGCTTGTATCCATTCGGCCCCATTCAACCAACTATTTTAAGACGTTTATCCCCATCTAGGTGTCGATTTCTTCCTGGCGAGCGATAGCGATCCAGCATTATATGAAGAAATCCGGCTTCGCCGGAGAATTTTTTCTATCGGAAAATGTACAAATTTAGCCTGCTGTCAAACAAAAATAAAAAATATGCTGGCTCGCTACCGCTCACCAGTAAAAAATTGACACCTGGATGGGGATAAACGTCTTAAAACAGTAGGCTGAAAGGGGCCAAATGGATACAAGCCAGAGAAAGATAGAAAAGGACAGAACAAAAACAGGTCACCCCCCCCTTAAACCGGAGCCATTTTCTTTGAAGATTTAATAAGGGGGGGGGGGGTATTTATGTTGTTCTTTATTTAGCCTTATATTATTGTTCTTGTTTCCTCCCTAGACCTCCATCAATCTTTAAAAAATACCCGCAAGACATAAATGTTTACATTTTTCGATAGCAAAGTATCCCGGTCAAAGGCCGATTTCTCTTAAATTACAGATTCGCTAGCGCTCGCCAGGAAAATCGACACCTAAATTGTATGAAAGGTTTTAATATTGAAAACAAAAAATGGGGCGAAAAGTCATAAATTCGTCAAACTAATGCTCCGAACATCTAAAAATGTGAAAACTAAAGGGGTTATACATGAGGGAGTAGGGATGCCAGTAAAACCAAACAATCTCCCCTGAAGGAGAGGTTTTTAGTTTGGTCTCTAGATATCCATCAAGCTTAAGATTGCACCCCCTTGAGCTCCTTTCAAGATAAATTTGTACATTTTTCGGTAGAAAAATGTCCCGGCTGAAAACCGGTTCCTCTTATATTACAGGCTCGCTATCGCTCGCCAGGATAAAATCGACACCTAAATGGCACGAAAGGTCTTAAAATTGACAGAAATGGGTCGAAAGTTCTTAAAATCGTCAAACTAATGGGGCGACAGTCTTATAATCTCAAAAGCCATGGGGCTAAACATGAGGGAGAAAGGGGTCCAGAAAAAATCCCTCAAGTCGATATCTTCTCCCCTTAAGAATATTAATAGAAATACAAGATAACCAACATAAAACAGCATGATTGTGGCCATGTTATCACTTCCTATGATGACTTAAGGAGGGTGACCTGCTTTTTGTTATTTCTGTCCTTTTCTCTCTTTCTCTGGCTTGTATCCATTCGGCCCCATTCAGCCAACTATTTTAAGACGTTTATCCCCATCTAGGTGTCGATATCTTCCTGGCAAGCGATAGCGAGCCAGCATTATATGAAGAAATCCGGCTTCGCCGGAGAGATATTCTATCGAAAAATGTACAAATTTAGCCTGCTGTCAAACAAAACTAAAAAACATGCTGGCTCGCTACCGCTCACCAGTAACAAAAATTGACACCTGGATGGGGACAAACGTCTTAAAACAGTAGGCTGAATGGGGCTGAATGGATACAAGCCAGAGAAAGATAGCAAAGGACAGAACACAAGCAGGTCACCCCCCCCCCCCTCTTAACTTGAACTATAAACCATTATTGTATCTTTGCATAGACAATAATACAGACTATAAATAATAGACTCGGCTTTCGTTAGCTATGAGAAAGGTATAATTATGTCAGTGGTCAGGGGCCGGGGGAAGTGCTGGAGCGACCTTGGTAACCCTGGTCTCTGGGTCTTCGCCTGGGTGACCTGGATGTGTGTGAGTTTGTGTTTTTTTATCTGTGTTGATTTTTTTTTGTTTTATGTTGTTTTTGTGTTTTCCCTGTTCTTGCTGTCTTGAGTCGGCTACCCCGAAAATGGGGATTGGGCCTGAGCATATAGATAGAATAGATAGGTATAATTATGTACGTGATTTACATTTCTCTCTCCTTGTTATTTATTAGATGGATATATATATTAAGGAGAGATTTCCACTTGAGGGATTTTTTTTATCTGGAGACTCCTTTCTCCCTCATGTTTAGCCCCATTGCTTTTTGAGATTTTAAGACCTGCGCCCTAGTAGTTTGGATATTTTAAGACATTTTGCCCCATTTCTGTCAATTTTAAGACTTTTCGTGCCGTTAAGGTGTCGATTTTTTCCTGGCGAGCGATAGCGAGCCTGTAGTTTAAGAGCAACCGGCCTCGACATTTTTCTACCGAAAAATTTACACATTTATCTTGAAAGGGGGTCTAGGGGGTGTAATTTTAAGCTTGATGAAAAAGTACGGAACAAACTAAATACCTCCCCTTAATACCACTATACCTTTTAAAATGCAAAACTTGCAAACAAAGTCAAACCAAAACTGGGACAAAGACAATATAAAGTCAAAACAACATATCAAAATCGCTATGTGGAAACAACGCTTACTAAAATAAAATGTACGAAATGAAAGAACACAATCCAGGGTCGATTATTATGGACACTTGAATTACCCTTTTCGGACCTATATATATATATATATTTAGTGTGGGGCATATCGATGTCATTCAGAAGTTCTACTCAATCTTATAGCCATCAAAAAATACCTATTTATTACGCATATTACATTAGGCACGTGGACCTGCTTTGTTGTTGTCGTTGTTTTCCTTCCTCCATTCATTGTATCATATACATTAATAATAAATACAACAATAACATATAAATACACGCGGTTTGCTACCTTAGAACCGCCCATAACACTTTACTTTCACCTTATCATGATAATATTATGGCCTACTTAGATTACTAACAAAACAAAGAATCAGTTTTATCTAAGAAATTAGCAGGAAATTCCAATAGATTAATAAAGGCCAAATTCAAAGCAATAATTAGTTTATCTAAGAAAATAACAGGAAATTCCAATAGATAAATAAAGGCCAAATTCAAAGCAATAATTAGTTTTATCTAAGAAAATAACAGGAAATACCAATAGATTATTAAAGGCTATCTTTCGAGCAATAACAAAATTGCCTTGATCGCATAATATTGAACATTATCCTTACATTACCAACAAAAACCTCATGATACGCAAATTGAACAATATCTTGACATTACCAACAAAAACCTCGATGGATGCGTATTATATCTACACAACTAAGCGCTTTATCTAAATTACCCACAAAATCTGTCCCACAAGCCCACTAAAGCTATAAATTGAAGATAATCTATGATACCTCCAGCAACCATATTAACCCTTTCTGTACCGAACACATCTTCTTGATAATATTCCTGCTATATTTAGACGAATTTGTGGAGTTGAAGAAGGATCCGTGTTAATAATAAGGGTTAAGTGAGATAGTTCGAAGCCTGTTAAATACTGGACCCCCGTCTCCCTCATGTTTAGCATATTAGTTTTGATATTTTAAGACGTTCGTTCCATTAGTTCGACGATCTTGAGACCTTCCGCCCCATTTCTTTGTCAATATTAAGACCTTTCGTGCCATTTTGGTGTCGATATTTTCCTGGCGAGAGATGGCAAGCCTGTAACTTTAAAAAAAAATCATATCATATCATAATCATATCGTCTAATACTAGCCAGAATAAAATTAAATAGACGTCGCCGGTACGGAAGGGGTTAAAGGGAGGTACCGGTAGTTAAAGTATATAGTTGTGTCCAGCTGAGGGTAAATTGTCATGTTTCTATCTTTGTTTCTCAGCTATAAGGTAGATTTTGTAGCTAAATATGATGTTAATAATGAACACTTGGAATTAATACGACACACAGCCATAGTAGTTTCATATATTTCCACTACGTATCGAGAAATCGGCTACTAAGGGATTCAATTTACTCTCAGCTGGGAACAAATAAGAGTATACGGTAGTTTGCTAGCTAGACCTTCGTCAAATTAAAGCAAATATAATAGCCCCAAGGCTCCCTTCGAGATAAATGTGACATTTGTCGGTAGAAAAAGCCGGTTCCTCCTAAATTGTAGGCTCGTTATCGCTCGCCAGGAAAAATATAACACTTAAATAGCACGAGAGGTCTTCCAATTGACAACAAATGAGGCGAAAGGTCTGAAAATCGCCAAACTAAGGGAGTAAACGTCTTAAAATCTAAAAAAAAAAAAACTAGTGGGCTAAACATGAGGGAGAAGAGGGTCCAGCAAAACACCTCCTTAAGATAAAATGTCCCCTTAACATTCTTGGTATATAACGTTCCTTTGTTAAGGGGGCCCACCTCGCATATTGTTCTCTTTCTCTCCCTCTCTCTCTTTTTGGCTTGTATCCATTCGGCCCCATTCAGCCTACTGTTTTCAGACGTTTACCCCCATCCAGGTGTCAATATTTTCCTGGCGAGCGGTAGCGAGCCAGCATATATACATTTTTGTTTTGACAGCAAGCTAAATTTGTACATTTTTCGATAGAAAAATTTCTCCGGCGTAGCCGGATTTCTCCATACAATGCTGGCTCGCTATCGCTCGCCAGGAAGAAATCGACACCTGGGTGGGGATAAACGTCTTAAAACAGTTGGCTGAATGGGGCCGAATGGATACAAGCCAGAGAAAGAGAAAAAAGGAGAGAAAGAGGAAACAAGCAGGTGACCCCCCTTAACCCCCTGTGTGCGATGACGGGTTTTTCTATTCCATCTGGCTATCAATACATGATTATAATATTCAGGTTAAGAAAGACCGGTTAGAATCATGAGGGTAATTCATTGAGATAACATTTTTGCTAAGTGTTTCCTACAGGCCATTCCTAAGTGTTTCCTACAGGCCATTCCTAAGTGTTTCCTACAGGCCATTCCTAAGTGTTTCCTACAGGCCATTCCTAAGTGTTTCCTACAGGCCATTCCTAAGTGTTTCCTACAGGCCATTCCTAAGTGTTTCCTACAGGCCATTCCTAAGTGTTTCCTACAGGCCATTCCTAAGTTGAATAAAGTGTTTACCTTTAACCAGAATTAAGAAAAACAAACACACACCAATACATTCACATACACACACACTAACACACACACACATATATATATATATATATATATATATATATATATATATATATATATATATATATATATATTTATTTATTCATTTATGTATACCGTATATGTATTTATGTCCCAGATATAACATCGTCTATAATAGCCAGAATCAAAATATAGTTCGACCACCGTACTGAAAGGGTTAACACCTATTCAACATCACTCAAGGGACCAGATAACGTATGATGTTGTCTAAAGTTCAAGTGTCTCTGTGTTTCCTCAATGAAAGTAGGGGGTGACGTAAACCAGTCTAATCTTAGGGGGGGAATATCGTAATATTATTTATGGTCATATTTCTATTATTCTCTATGTATTTTTAGTTTGCTTCCTAGAACTACAGTATATCAAGCTTTACAAAAAAAAAAAAAAAAAAAAATCAATCGAGATAAATGTGTACATTTGTCGGTAAAAATATGTCTATAGCTATCGCTAGCCAGGCAAAATAGTCAACACCTAAATGGCACGAAAGGTCTTATTATTGACAAAGAAATGGGGCGAATGGTCCTAAAATCGCTAAACGAATGGGGCAAACGTCTTAAAATCTCATAACTAATGGGGCTAAACATGAGGGAGAAGGGGGTTTACGTAAATCATGGTTCAATCTTAAGGGGAGGCAGACCGTTTGTTTGGTCTATTAATTCATGTATTCATATATTTTTTTAGTTTCCTCCCTAGACCTCCATCAAGCTTAGAAAAACACACCCTAGACCCCCCTTCAAGATAATTTTTTACATTTTTTGGTAGAAAAATGTTCCGGCCCAAGGCCGGTTCCTCTTAAAATTGCAGGCTCGCTATCGCTCGCCAGGAAATAATCGACACCTAAATGGCACGAAAGGTCTTAAAATTTACAACGAAATAAGGCGAAAGGTGTTAAAATCGCCAAACTAATGGACCGAACGTCTTATAATCTCAAAACTAGTGGGGCTAAACATTAGGGAGAAGGGGGTCATGAAAAACAGTCTGCCTCCCCTTAAATTTTTTATCAAGTGTTGCGTCACCGGAAGTAGCCCGATATTTGTTTGAGTCATAGTTGGTAATTGAGAGCCATTGACATTCTTGGGTAATTGTTAGGACATCCATAAACCATGACCCCATACTTTGTTATCCTGTATTACGTAACCGGAAGTGTGTGTGTGTGTGTGTGTGTGTGTGTGTGTGTGTGTGTGTGTGTTGGGGGGGGGGGGGCCGGTAATCAGTTGTGTAAGCTTACTTTAACAAATACTATACACTACACACCAGGTACAATACTAGTTATATGCGTTTGAGAGAGAGAGAGAGAGAGAGAGAGTGTGTGTGTGTGTGTGTGTGTGTGTATGTGTGTGTATGTGTGTGTGTGTGTTAGAGACTGTAGATGAGCGTGAGTGTTGATATAGCCTACCTGTGTCCATATAGTAACCAACCAACCTTACCACTATTAACCCTACCCAGATTGAGGGCACCAGGCCACTCCACCGCCTCATCATCCCCAATGGCTGACTCTGCAGGATGGTCGACACAACAGAGACCACGTAAGTTACTCTAAACTTAATTATTCCCATTGTATTTAACCCTTTCCACTTCCGGTGACGCATTTCTTTTCGGTTTTCTGGTTATTTTTAGCAGATTTTATTCAGTTTCGGAAGGGTGTATGGCTGACTCTATACGATGGTCAACACAACAGAGACCTCGTAAGTTACTCTTTATTCATCATTAGGATTGTATTCAACTCTTTCCAGCTCACACTAACTCTCACCCTCTCCAACCGCTAACTAACATATTACTTTAAGGGGGAGATGGGGTTTTTTTCTGCACACCCCTCTCCCTCGTGTTTAGCCCCATTAATTTTCAGATTTTAAGACGTTCGGCCCACTAGTTTGGCGATTTTAAGACCTTTCGCCCCTTTCCTTTGTCAATAGAGACTTTTCCTGTCATTTAGGTGTCTATTTTTAGTTCTGGCGAGCTATACCTAGACTGAAATTAATGAGGAACCAGCCTTCGGCCGGAAATTTGTTCTACCGAAAAGAGTATGGTTGGCCTACAAATATTTCTTGAAGGGGGATCGTGGGGTTGTTTTTTAAGTTTGATAGAGGTCGAGGGAAGAAACTAGGGCAATAATAAATAAAAGAAAAACTCGACCAAAACATGAACCATCCCCTCTTAACTAACACACAAAACCAACAAACTCTGAATGTATCTATTGACCTACCTATCCATCTATCTACTATCAATATATCTATCTATCTACTATCTACCTCCCTCCCCACAGCTGAACTTTAAAACATGAACCATCCCCTCTTAACTAACACACAAAACCAACAAACTCTGAATGTATCTATTGACCTACCTATCCATCTATCTACTATCACTATATCTATCTATCTACTATCTCTGTCTCCTTCCCCCCAGCTGAACTTCGTCGTGAACGCCGCTTCCACTGGCTCTCGGACTTATTACTGGAGTCTGTTCGGCGTCAGACTTACGTGAACTGGACCCTACCCTTCATAGACCCGGATCAGTTGGCTAAATCCGGGTTCTTCTACCTCCAGACCCGTGATCATGTCCAGTGTGCCTTCTGTCAGGTAATGTGTGTGTGTGTGTGTGTGTGTGTGTGTGTGTGTGTGTTTGTTTCTTTGTTTGTGTGTGTGTGTAAGTGTGTGCGTTTGTTTTTGTGTGTGTGTGTAAGTGTGTGCGTTTGTTTTTGTGTGTTTGTGTATGTCTGTGTGTGTTTCTTTCTGTGTGTGTGTGTGTGTGTGTGTGTGTAAAACATAAGTGGGTTCATGGGTACAAACTGAATTATATTTAGCTTAGTCGAAGTTTAGTTTGCTATGTTAGGTTAGGTTAGGTCGGTTGGGTTATGTCAAGTTTGATGTGGATAGCGAAAATATACTCGTAAGCGTGAATAATTTGAGCGTGTACACTCTGAAACCATAGTACGGTATCTAGCCCACTCATAAGTATTTGTGGTCTTCACCAGTTTCTAATTATGGAAGTACAGTCGCGCTAATAAGTGATGTCTCGGCACCAAGTATGGTTTGATCAATAATTGGTATCAGCAACACCTAAGCTTCATTTCTTCATATCGAGTGAAATATACAAACATGTTCCTACACTTACCCACCCAATTGAACATCTGACAGACATTAATACAGCACAGAGCAAGCCAAACGTAATGACAGCTGGGACATGACTTATTAGCGCGACTGTACATCTCTGCAAAAAGAGTTTATGAATATAATTTGCTATACATCAACTACAAAACTACATATATATATATACTACATACTGAGAAGCAAGTTCCATCCAAAAATCCATCCAGATATATAAAATTGCACAAAGATAAGCACAGGGGGTCCGCGAATTCTTGAAAGTGGGCTAGTCTATTTTTTTCCAACTAAGCGTAAATGTCCATGTTTCTATCTTGGTTACTCAGCTATAAGGTAGATTTTTATATCGAAATATGATGTTAAGTATGAAAACTTAGCATTAATAAGGCACAGAGACATAGTAATTTCATATATGTCTAATAAATATCGAGAAAACAGCTATTAAGGGGAGATTTCCACTTGAGGGATTTTTTTCTTGACCCCTTTCTCCCTCATGGTTAGCCCCATTGCTTTTGAGATTTTAAGACGTTTGCCCCATTATTTTGACGGTTTTAAGAACTTTCAACCCATTTCTGTCAATTTTAAGACCTTTCGTGCCATTTAGGTGTCGATTTTATCCTGGCGAGCGATAGCGAGCCTGTAATTTAAGAGGAACCGGCTTTCAGCCGGTACATTTTTCTACCGAAAAATGTACAAATTAATCTTGAAAAGGGGTCAATGGGGCGTATTTTAAAGCTTGATGGAGGTCTAGGGATACGGATAACTGAATACCTCCCCTTAAGGGATTCAATTTACGATCAGCTGGGAAAAAAATAGAGTACAGACAACTCACCCAGTAGAATACCGGTACATGAACCAGTAAATCACAGCCTTTCACTATTATCCGCGGGGGGAAACAACCTAGAGGCTAGATACCGGTTCATTCCGGCCACCAACCAAAGTGGACGATGACCAAAGTGGCCACTTTCGCCGTTACGAACAGAACGCATTTTCCTGAAGTCTGAAGGGGTTCACGCACTCGTGTTACTCTTATTGAAGGGGAGGTTTCTAGTTTGTTTCCTACTCCTCCAGCAATCTTAAAATGTCACCCCCTTGACCCCCTTTCAAGATAAATTTGTACATTTTTCGGTAGAAAAATGTCCCGGCCAAAGGCCGGTTACTCTTAAATTACAGGCTCGCTATCGCTCGCCAGGATAAAATCGACACCCAAATTGCACGAAAGGTCTTAAAATTGACAGAATGGGGCGGAAATTCTTAAATTCACCAAACTTATGGGGGCAAACGTCTTAAAATCTCAAAAGCAATGGGGCTAACCATGAGGGAGAAAGGGGTCAAGAAAAAAAATCCCTCAAGTGGAGACCTCCCCTTAAGAGCGCATATAATATTATGTCAGTTTTGGTTTTCCTTAGTAAGTAAATTAGGTAGTGAATTGGTAATGTTGTGTATTAGGTAGTGAATTGGTAATGTTGTGTATTAGGTAGTGAATTGGTAATGTTGTGTGTTAGGTAGTGAATTGGTAATGTTGTGTATTAGGTAGTGAATTGGTAATGTTGTGTATTAGGTAGTGAATTGGTAATGTGTATTAGGTAGTTATCTAGGCTTTAGTTAGGAAAGTTTAGATAGTAAGTTATTAAATTACAACTAGTATAATGATCGTTTTTCCCCCAGGGTATCGTAGGTTACTGGGATCCCGGCGACAACCCCGACATCGAACATCGCAAGCACTTCCCCAAATGTACCTTCCTGAGCGGCGTGGCTACCGGTAACGTGCCCCTCACACTACCGGCAGACGATACCGGCCGCGTGTACCGGTTGTTGGAGGACTATCATAACTTTAAGATCACCAGTACCAAGCCCTCTGTCAAGCAAACGGCCTCTGTGTATGATCCAGGTAGGGAGTTTGGGGGATTGTTGGTATATTCTCTGCTTTCATTTCGTCGTATTTTGTTTTTAGCGCACGACTATAGACAAGCATCACATACGGCTCCCCCTCCCACAATATATATATATATATATATCTCTCTCTCTCTCTCTCTCTCTCTCTCTCTCTCTCTCTCTCTCTCTCTCTCTCTCTCTCTCACGATACCAACAGCGTGTAAAACCATAATTTAAATATTATCAATACCAAGCCAAATCGTGCCCATTTCAAAGACGTGGAAGGTGTATTTGACATCACTGGGAGTTGTTAGATGGGTACGATTGTCCTACGGGTCATACTGCTAATGCAGGCAAAGCCTGGATGACCCAGAACATTGACCTAGGTCACTGTCCACTTGGGGACCTATGGAGCTATAATTATCTACTATACTCCATTTTGTTTTCCTTAGCTGATGCGTTACTCCGATGATGCAGCTCCGTTCTCGACAACTAATGGAAATATATGACACTATAACTCTATTGTTTTCCAGCTGATCGTAAATTGAATCTCTTCTTAGCTGATTTCTCGATACTTAATGGAAATATATGAAACTACTATGGCTGTGTGTCGTATCAATGCCAAGTTTTCAGAATAACCATCATCTTTCGCTACAAAACCTACCTTATATCCGAGTAACAGAGATAGAAACATGACCATTTAGGCTCAGCTGAAAATAAATAGACTATAGTGTGTCTATGCATCTTATTATTGCCAAGTTTTCGCAATTAACAGCAATATACAACCGTTCTAATAGCCGAGTAATGAAGATGGGAACAAGCCAATTTCTCGCCAGCTTATAAAAATCAACTACAGTACATCACTACCACTCTCCCTTGTGGGCAACAGCAAGTGATGACCTTTAATCCTTTCAAGCTCCAATACGCGTTTCTGTTGTTTTCTGGCTACTATTAGACGATTTTATTCAGATTAGTAACGGTATATGGAAGTCAAAGGGTTGATTGAGATAGTATTTACCCTTTTAATACCCACAGATCCTTCCTACGCTGCATAAAATCGTCTAATAAACTGTTAAAACGCGTCAGAGCTTCAAAGGGTTAAACATGATTATTATTATTCCTTTCCTTCTTGTCTTCTTACTCTTCACCATTTCCCATGTATTATTATTGTTATTATTATTATTATTACTATTATTAATATTATTATCCTTGATCAACCAGAGTATTATTATTGTTATTATTATTAGTATTATTAGTATTATTACTATTATTATTAGTATTATTACTATTATTATTAGTATTATTACTATTATCACCCTTGGTCAACCAGAGTATTATTATTGTTATTATTATTATTATTATTACTATTATTATTATTATCCTTGATCAACCAGAGTATGCCCCCAATACCCCTAGCCACACGATCCACACATCCTATCTTCGACACACTAGCCCCTATCTTCGACACACTAGCCCCTATCTTCGACACACTAGCCCCTATCTTCGACACACTAGCCCCTATCTTCGACACACTAGCCCCTATCTTCGACACACTAGCCCCTATCTTCGACACACTAGCCCCTATCTTCGACACACTAGCCCCTATCTTCGACACACTAGCCCCTATCTTCGACACACTAGCCCCTATCTTCGACACACTAGCCCCTATCTTCGACACACTAGCCCCTATCTTCGACACACTAGCCCCTATCTTCGACACACTAGCCCCTATCTTCGACACACTAGCCCCTATCTTCGACACACTAGCCCCTATCTTCGACACACTAGCCCCTATCTTCGACACACTAGCCCCTATCTTCGACACACTAGCCCCTATCTTCGACACACTAGCCCCTATCTTCGACACACTAGCCCCTATCTTCGACACACTAGCCCCTATCTTCGACACACTAGCCCCTATCTTCGACACACTAGCCCCTATCTTCGACACACTAGCCCCTATCTTCGACACACTAGCCCCTATCTTCGACACACTAGCCCCTATCTTCGACACACTAGCCCCTATCTTCGACACACTAGCCCTATCTTCGACACACTAGCCCCTATCTTCGACACACTAGCCCCTATCTTCGACACACTAGCCCCTATCTTCGACACACTAGCCCCTATCTTCGACACACTAGCCCCTATCTTCGACACAC
>JBAKBP010040376.1:0-13682 GCA_037953745.1 Lithodes maja | reverse complement strand
GTTGTACACGAACTCCCGGAATTTCAGCTTCTGGTTTGGGGCCATATCCTTTTTCACCAACCACAAGTTGTAGGCGTTCAGCATCGTTATATCAACTAGGTGGAGTACAAAGTACAAAGGAGTACAAAGGAAATCAAGCAACAACAGATCTAGTGACCCTTCTAGGCTGCTTGTCCTCCAAAACACTGAGGATCAAGTGTCCAAACAGTGGTTTAGAGTGGGTAAGGGAACATTGGAAAGGGAACTACTGCCCTGCCACTAACGTGGCAGGACTAGGAAGTTAGTAGGGGACATATGGGTTAGTAACTGAGGGGAGGATAAAGTTATTCATTTACAAACGCAGTCAGTCGCGGGTTTGATGCGAGATATTTGTCTAGGCGGAATTTAAATGAATCAACGGTGCTGCAGTCTATAACGTTTCGGGGAAGCCCATTCCACAAGTTGACAACTCGATTGAAGAAGAAATTCTTAGATTCGTGCGAGTTAAAAGATTTACCAATAATTTTGCAACCGTTTCCCCGTGTGTAATTAGATTGGTCGATAGTGAAGTACTTACTACAGTTCATATTGTCGATGCCTTTGATGATTTTGAACACTTGAATTAAGTCGCCTCTTAATCTGCGCTGGGTTAAAGGAAATAGATTTAATTCTCTAAGACGCTCTTCGTATGGTTTGTGGAGGAAGAGCTTGTGATACCACTTCACAGTCTTCCTCAGACACTCAACGCCTGACAGCTGACAGTCAGACTTGTCCACCAGGCGCATGTTTTTAGTGTAGTCCACTACCATGTCGGGCTTGTAGATTGTCTTCCTGGTTTGGTAGTGGATTTTGCCAGAATCCATCTGGGCACCTGTGTGGACGGTGGAAAGCAGGTGGACGTCTCGCTTATCCTTCCACTTCAGGGCTATCAGTTTCCCACACTTCTCGAGATGCTTGTATTTCTGCCCCTTTCGTCGCCTTCTTCGCACATGCCTCTCGCGGTGTTCCTGGGCCAGGTCGTCTTCTGAAGGTGTGTCACTGGAGGAGGCATCTGTGAGAGGAATGACATCACCTGTGAACTTTGGCATAAACTTTCTTGTCTTTCTGACAGTCCCACATGACCCCGTTTGGTTGTCATGAAGAAACTGGCAGAGAGCAGGAGAAGTATACCAGTTGTCAGTGTAGATGATGTGGCCTTTGCCCAGGTAAGGTGCCAACATTTTCCTGACGATGGCACCTGACATGCCCATGGGGTCATTGGCAGCGGCTTTCGGTATGTCAATGTCAGTGCCTGTGTACAAGATCATGTCAAGCACTATTCCAGTTTCGCAGTCACACAAAACGAAGAGCTTGATTCCGAACCTATGCCTTTTCAAGGGGATATACTGTTTGAAAACAAGACGTCCTTTGAAGAGCACGAGCGACTCATCAATCACCAAATTGAGGAAGGGGTAAAAGTATTTCCTATACCTCTCCAACAACATGGTGAACACATTCCGAACTTTCCATATCCTGTCAATCCTGTTAGGATTTTCGTTGTCTGCAAAGTGCATAAATCTTAGCAGCAACAAAAATCTGTCACGAGTCATGAACTTATTGAAAGTTAGGGTGGCGATGAGAGGGTCGTGCTTCCAATAGTGTTGCAACACATGCTTCTTGATCAGAGGCATGAGGAACAACAAGGCAAAGAACGTCATAAATTCTTCCACAGTCGTATCCACCCAGCCTCGTATTCTCGCTTTTGGAGAAAGGACGTCCAATCTGCCAAACACCCACCTGTAGTAGGCGTTTGTTTGGGCAACGATGTACGTCATTACCTCCATGTCGAAAAAAGCGAGGAAGAAGTCGCTTTCGTTCGCTTGATCGTCACAGGGCCAGTCGTCAGTTGTTCCTGACGTCCCAGGATTGAACTGGGGCACGTCAGGTACAAAATTGACCCCGTCAGACCAATCGAACGAAGGCAGCTCAGGGATCGGAATGTCGTCTGCGTCTGCTTCATGGTCTGAAATATCGCTTCCATGGTCGCGATACAGCACTTCATCATCATCACCCTCCTCTTCACTTGACAGACGATGCCCTTCCTCATTTTCGTCACCGACGTCGGACTCACTCCCACTGTCCACTACCAAATCCCCCCACCCTTGGTCCCGTGCTAGGGCTTCGTCGTCGAAACCTGGGCTGCCAATGTCCTGCGAATCACCATCAAACAGCAGGGCGGCATACTTTGATGGTGTCAGAGTTTTCCGGGTCACTTTTGCACGTGAGGGTGTCTTATGGACAGGGACAGCAGAGGCGGTGGCAGGGGCGGCGGCAGGGGCAGCAGTGGTGCGTGGCCTTGATGGCAAGATGATGGTGGTGCCTGTCGCCCTTCTCTCTGTTCCTTGGGCAGGGGCGGCATGGGCGGCAGGGGCAGCAGGGGCAACAGGGGCAGCAGGGCCGGCAGGGACACCAGGGACAGCAGGGCCAGCAGTCGCTTTCCCTCTCCCTTTCCCCTTCCCCTTCCCCTTCGCTGTTCCTTGGGCAGGGGCGGCAGGGGCAGCAGGGGCGGCAGGGGCAGCAGGGGCGGCAGGGGCAGCAGGGGCGGCAGGGCAGCAGGGGCGGCAGGGGCAGCCGGGCCAGGGGCGGCGGCTGGTGGTGGTGGTGGTGGTAGTGGCACTGTGGCTGGCGTACGGGATCTCTTCCCTACGCCCGTGCCTTTCATTTTTCCTGCCCCGCAGGTTCTGCAGCCCTAGGGCGGCCTCCTGCGTCGCTGGTACCGGTGGCAGGGGTGGCAGGGGTGGCAGTGGTGGCAGTGGTGGTGGTAGTGGTTGTTGCAGTGGCCTGGGTCGTGGTGGCAGTGTCACGAAAGACCAATGACCTCTGTGCCATTGCCCTGCTTGCACGTGTTTTCCGTGCTTTGGGTGCTGGTGTTTCATCCTCCGAGCTGTAGGGCGTGTCGTACTGGTAGCTAGGGGTCTTTGGCAGCCACCCTCTGCCTTCCACGGCGGCTAACACCACCAGAAGGAGGGCTGGTTGTGTCATCAGGGAGCGAGCGTGAGGGACGTGTGGGCTCCATGACTAGTGCGTGGTTACTGGCGCGGTGGTGCTTGCACGAGTGCGGGGCGAGCGTTTGGCGGGGTGGTGTCGAGAGTTGACATGTAGTACTATACCCACACCAATTTTCAGCCGCCTGGCTATAAACGCGCGGTTTTGGTACGCGTTCAAAAGCTCTGCTCTTAAGAGTCTCCCCGCAGTGCGCCGGGGGAACTCTTATGAGTCTCCCCGCAGCTCCCGGGTTAATGAGCTAGTTTTCGGTCACCAGGTAAGAGGTCCTTTCCAACTATTGCAGGATAGCCTAGTTGGCTAGGAGGGGAACCAAAACCTCTTCAAGTATGTTTCAGATTTCAAAACCCGGCTGAGATCCTCATGTGAGTTTGCAGCTCAAAACATGACAGTGGCTAAAAGCTCCATGAAGAACTGGTATGACAGAAAAGCCTGTGAGAGGGAGTTTCAGCCCGGTGATGAGGTTTTGGTCCTGCTCCCCCTTTTTGGCCAACCTTTATCTGCCAAGTTCAGGGGCCCATATAAGATCATTCAGAGGGTGAGCATTACCGATTATCTAGTAACTACTCCAGACAGGAGAAAGCCCACGCAAGTATTCCATATAAATATGTTGAAACCCTACCATAGGTCCCCTGATTCCCCTCCTCCAGATTCTCCCACTGTGGCAGTGAATGTCAGGACCTGTGGACAGTATGGTGCGGACAAAGTCTTCAGTTCTCTTACTGACCCGCAACAGACTGTTCCAGAGCCTGAAGGTATCCATGCAGACTTTGACTTGTCATGTAGCCTATTCAACTTTCAGTATAACTAAGCATCTTGGGGGGAATTACCATCTAAACTATGTTATCTTCCCTCTGATCAAGCGAACCAACTAATCTCTGTTTTATCTCAGTCTCCCAGTGTGTTCCGTGATACTCCAGGGTTCACTTCTTTGGCCGTGCACGACATCGACGTAGGGGATGCAACTCCCATTAAACTATCCCCCTACCGTGTCTCACCACAACGCAGGAGTATACTGCAGGTCGAGCTTGACTTTATGTTATCAAACGAGCTGATCACAAGGGCCTTAAGCCAGTGGAGTAGTCCGGTCATACTTGTGCCAAAGCCAGACGGGAGCCATAGGTTATGTATGGACTATAGGCAAGTTAATGCTGTCACAAAGAACGATACCTACCCACTGCCACGGATCGACGACTGCATTGACCAGATTGGTACAGCAACCTATATCAGCAAGATTGACTTATTGAAGGGATATTGGCAAGTAGCTCTCACCCCTAGAGCGAGGGAAATATCATGCTTTGTAGTCAACAATCAAGCCTTCTGCTGTAACGTAATGCCCTACGGCTTGAAAAACGCTCCAGCTACATTCCAGCGCCTCATGAATTTGGTGACTGAAGGGGTACCTGGATGCGTTGTCTACATCGATGATATTCTTATCTTTTCACAGTCATGGGAGGAGCATCTTTACCAACTTAGATTGCAGTTCTTAAATCTTGCTGATGCCAATCTGGTGGTTAATCTTAAGAAATGCACCTTTGTAAAGAGTACGGTCCAGTATCTAGGATATACGGTAGGTCAGGGGCAGGTTGCACCTCCTCAAGCAAAGGTAGAGTCGATTCTAGAATTTCCAACTCCTAGCACTAAGAAACATATCCAAAGGTACCTAGGCATGATTGGTTATTATAGGCGTTTCATCTTAAACTTTTCTAGGTTGACAGCTCCCCTGACAGATCTTTTCCGTAAGGATGTGAAGTTTGAGTGGTCCTCTGAATGTGAGGAGGCCTTTAATGCTACCAAATATATTTTATCTAATTATCCTGTACTCCGAGCTCCTGATTTTAACAGATCTTTTTCCCTAACAGTGGATGCGAGCAATACTGGGGTTGGTGCAGTGTTGCTACAGGAAGACGACTGTGAAGTATTGCATCCGGTGTGCTATTTTAGTAAAAAATTAAATTCTGCTCAACGTAACTATTCAGTCATTGAGAAGGAGCTGTTAGCATTAATTTTATCCCTTCAATACTTTGCTGTCTATGTGCAATCTGCCTCTGGTGCCATCACTGTGTATACTGACCATCACCCCTTAAAATGTTTGCATAAGTTCAAAATAAAAACCAACGACTGACCAGGTGGAGTGCGTTGCTGCAGGAATACTCCCTGGATGTCAAACATATTAAGGGGGTCCAGAACGTGCTAGCCGATTGCCTATCACGTATCTATTAAAAGATTGCATTTACCAGGTTGGCCTCATACAACAGTAAGATTAATTTAATGAGAAGATTTTGGCAATTAGCTCTCCCTTGTAGCGAGGTAAATATCATGCTTTAGTAGTGCGCTTTCAAGCCTTCAGCTGTGAGATGCCTTGCAGTTCGAATAACGCTTCAGCTACGTTCCGGCTATGTTCTGATGTGGTACCTGGAGACGTTGCGGCTCGCTTGGTGTAGTGACTAGCGTCTCGGACTTCCACCCAGAAGGCCCGGGTTCGCGCCCACGCTCGGCGCATTAAAGATTTTTCACAAGCACTGAGTCGTTACCATCCCTCATGAGCAAAGGGATGGGGTAGTAGTACAGGACCCCAATGGAAATACGCCTAATCAGCCTTATTGAGCTATCCTTAGCTAGCTTAGCCTGCGCTAGCTTTAAGAACTATTATTATTATTATTATTATACTTTGGGTGATATCCTTATTATATCCTCATTATAATCTTGCTGTTGCCAATCTGGTGGTGAATCTATTTATGTATTTTGTTTCATATTATGTACTATACTCCTTAAACTCTTTTCTAGGGGGGAGGTCTGACATACGGAGCCCTGTATGTTTATTTAAGAGTTAGAATTCAGAGTTGAAGGAGTGCCAAATTACCCAGGCGGCGAAGCAGACTAGCGAGCGAACCAGCGAGTGGGAAACCAGCTCGTCCGCATACCAGCAAACAAGCCTTCACACCTGCGTGCGTCATAGGGGACCCTGCAAACTACTTCGATGACCGGACGCTATGACGATGATCGACGCCAGGAGACTCCATTGGACCACGCACCTGCTACGCAACTCGAGGAGCTGTGATTGGGGCGCGCACCATCTTTCGCCTCCTGATTCGTTCCTACACCATCATTGTTTAGTATATAAGACCCGAGTAGTGGGCATTCAAATCAGTCTCATTTGGAGTTGGGAAGGTGAACTTGCAGCTGGAGGAAGACGGGGTGAAGTATTATAATGGGATTGTGACTGTCAGTCAGATTATATAAGTGTGTGTTAAGTGTGTTCGGTGTAAACACTTACGTTATGTTGGTTAGCGAGATATGTGATTGGGAATTAACGTTAACGCTACTGTTATGTACTTAACTATTTTAGTTGACTAACTTGTGGACTAAAGCAACTCTTTAAGTAATTGGGTTATGATAAAAGTAATACTATTGTTTTATATTAATACTTACGAGTTCTTTCATTTGCTTACATTGCTGGTAAGAACAAGAACGGTGATACTATTGTCTCATTAGTAATATCGCCGTAGACTAACATGGCTGTTTTAATGTTACTTCTAGTGATTTCCTAAGCTGAAGAAAATTCTTTTAGCTTCAAAATATTATTTTTGCTTTTCATATTATTTGAGTGAGACCTGAATCGAATCTATGAAGCGATCCTGTAACTTAATGTACTCATAATCAAACCTCAATGTTACGTGGTTAAGAAATACATTTAACTAATTATTAAATATATATCTAACTTTTTATGTGACTTTGATATTAATCCTGATGATAATAAAAATATAATACTATTAACGTAAGACAAGAACCAAGAATAATAACTACATTAAATATAAATAAAAGGACATATAAGAAAACTATCTATTCATTTCAAAAAGGGTAAGAGACAGAAATATTCTTACTTTAATATTTATCTTTCAAGACTTTTTATAGAATTAAGTCCTTCTTTAGATATAACTTCTTCAGTTCATAACCATAGCCTACTAAGCTTCGGTTAAATAATAATTCTTTATAAATACTACATGACTTTAACACTAGATTAGCGGGCTAGCGGTTTATTTATATGTACCGCCCAGCGGGGTGTTTTTAGCCAAAATAGGGCTGTTTACGTGATCATTTTCATGCCTAAATAAGACCCAGAGCGTAAAACAAGTATCTATCCCTGAAAGGGCATAAACAGAGCTTTCCAATGACACCATAACGATCCTTTTATGACGGCTAGTTTTCTTGCAACAACCGCGCAACGCGAGTGCAAAAAGCATGTAATTCGGTACTTTCCCCATACAATTCAGTATGTAGCGAGTGAGAGAGGGAGGGAGGAGGTGGGATTCGTGTCAGTAGGTTCGCCGCGGTGGTCTGGAGCAGTCATACACTCGCTACTCTCCTGCCACCACTTGTCTCTCTCTCTCAGCAACATTACGTGCTGAAATTGCCACACGACCTATGTCGCGCGCCGCCAGATAGTCCAGATTTATTTTACTCGACTTATGTTGCGCGCCGACACTTAGGGGTTAAATAGTTTCAGTATTTTTTCATAATTAAAGAGTATCAGTCAATAAAGGATACCAAGTCCTAAGATCCAAAAGGAGAGGAAGCAACAACAGGAAATAATGTTATTAGATTTTACTTTTGTTTTGCCTTCAGCTGACTGATACCTTAATATATATCTCTGTGCTATCTAGATTCATCAAGTTAACCACTTGAGGATCAAGATACGTAACAATATATATATATAAATATATATATATATATATATATACACAGGGTGTCCCAGGAGGAAAGGGCATAACTTTGGGAAATGATTAAAGAAGGCCTAAAATGTTCAATAACAAACAATCCAAATCTCAACCGTTAAAAAGATATTGAAGGTTTACTGTAGTGTCCTCCCCCACATCACTGTAATGGACTCTTCCATGTCAGATAGTTTCCAACTGGTCCAAAGTGACCTAATATATCTATAATCATTTTGCAACTTACAGAATTATAATATTTTTACAATAACATGGTAAAATAATTACAGTTAGATGGAGGTGTGGTAGGTACTAGGACAGCTAGGCCATTCTTATGGGGAAATACTTAAGAAAAGGCAATTGTCAACATGCAATATCTCTTTAATGGTTGAGATTTGGAATATTTCTTATAGAACATTTTAGGCTTAGATTATTTTGTTTTATCATTTCCCAAAGTTATGCCCTTTCCTCCTGGGACACCCTGTATATATTGTGACGCTTCTGCATAGTAACCACGTGCGGGCATGCGTGCGCGTCGGCTGCCCAGCCATTTAGAAACCGGCTGGTGGCAGCCGGCCGGCAGGCTTTCCCTTAGTATATATCCTACGACAATGTAACTAATGTCTGGGATATTCTTATGTTGTTTCACAGCTTGAAGCTGCCCATATTCTTAACCAACGCATCTTAGTATATTTTATTCTCAATAGTTGATTGTTTCATTATCATATATAAGATGTAAGTCTAGTGTGAGCGGGAAGAGACGAGCGGGAGAGAGAGACCGGCTTGGGACGTTGCTTCGCGCGGAGAGACCAGCTTGGGACGAGCCTGAAGCGCTGCCACATGCATTTGATTGCAACGTTAGGCTTAGTTTCGACTCACGCACGGGGTAGAGGATTTTGACCAGGCAACTGTGTTGAGTGTTGCCAAGCCTGGGATGTATTCTGCATGCCTAGGGCGGGGTCCAGACAGATTCAAGACTCAGAGCTTACCTCATTGTCGTACCCTTCGGACCCCCTTGATATCTATCCCTCTCAACCCCACTTAGAAACGTTCTCTCTTACTTTGTATACCTTCTTTCCACTACTTCACCAATCTATTTAATTATCCCATCCCTTTGATAGACCTTATATCTATTATTGTATTAACGACGAGCTCTCAGATAACTAGATAGGTTTTTGGGCCTTATGCAGGGATGTAATTGTTAATGAGACCTAGGAAGCTTTTTTTGTTGTCTCATATTTGGTGGTTTCATGCTTGCTAGTGTGTTCTTGTGTCAGGTTAGCAGGGGCTAGACCGGAGGGGAGGCTTTTTGCGATCCTTTAAGTAAAGTCTGCTGGTGCGAGTCCCGTGGACCCGCACGACTTTACTAGGATACCCGTGGGAGTCTGGGGGCATTTTCTTGTCTGTGTCCCTGTGTGTCTAGTGTTGTGTTGTGTGAGGGCCATTGCCTAGTCCACTCAGCACTGCGCTAGCACGTCTTGCTTTTGTTTTAGGGTCGTCAGGAGAGAGTCAGATACTTGCGATCTGAGTCTCTCAAGAGAGCACCCTTTCAATTAGAGTAATTTGGCGCACAGACCTGGGAACGTCCCTAGGCTAGAGCAGGTGGCTCAGCCCGGGTATCCGAAGCCCATATCCTTCCGGCTAGACCTCTGCCACCTGGCAGATTAACAGCTAGGGGTTTATTATCTCTGTATGCTTGTTATTGTGCCACAGTTTACCGTTTTTGTGAGCATTGTGAGTCAGGGTGTGGCTTAGAGACTCTGTCCGAGCAGGCTTGCCTGACTAAGAGTGAGAAGCACACCTGTATGTGGTTATGTTGCGAGTTGCTACCTTTATTTAATTATACCTATGCCATTATACACTGTAGGTCCTATCACTAGTATTTATTCCTGCTTATGAGTTAAGAGTTCTCTAAATCCGTAACATACTTTCTTTGCTAAGCATCAGATCCTACAGTAGCCGCATGCAGTTTAGAGACCCGCATCTTGTCTACATGTACGATGTTTTGAGGACTGTTTGCTTTCACCTTCTTTCACGCAGGGGTGATTAGTTGTATTAATTAACGTAACGTTAAATGTATTTTCTTCTAGTTTGTTATTAAATTGTGTCTGCAATTTAATTCCGTTATCTATCTTTTCCTTGAAGCGTTAAGTCAACTTAATTGTGTGATCTTTTATATAGCCTGCTTGACTATCAGCAGTCTATAGTGCGTGCACCCTGTAACCGAGTCATAGGATACCTCGTTGTCCAGGCAGGACACTTGACGGTTTAGGGTGGTTTGTTGCCTGGGTTTATAGATAAAGGTTGGATCTAGTGTTTTCCGTTGTTGCTTGTTGCCGCATACCTAGTCCAATAGAAAGAGCCCAGTGTTTATATATCCCAGGACGTAACAATATATACAGTATATAGAGTATATATATATATATATATATATATATATATATATATATATACTATATATCGATCAACAATATTTCAGGTTTTCATTTAAGTAATAGAAATATGAGGATAGTAGTCAATAACCATTCAAATGCATAACTATGATGTCAAACTGGCGTGCGTGTCTATTAGATACTTCACATCAGAAGACACACTTAATATTTATTTTGCTACATGACTACATATATTTGATAGATAAATTATACCAAGGAATGACAAACATTTGGTATATAGAAGTCTAGTGTACTATATCTGCTTATTATTATCCCTTTTGGTTCAGTTGCATATACATTATGTATTAATGTATTTCTCTTTGCGATCCAACATCAGTCCGGTCACTTTATGAGGAAACGTGTGAGTATTTGGTTGTTTCTACGTGGGATTGGTTGTGGAAAGGTCGGAATTAACGTTGTGTATCAGTCTTTCCAATAGAAACACCAATATACTCAGCACCAGACCTGTGGGAGACAACTCCAATTAATCTGCTAGCTCTGTCCTTAATTTTCTAATTAGATGGAATACAAAATTGAATGGGATAGTTTGTGGTTTAACCCCTTATGTACCGGCAACGTATTTCTTGTTCGATTTTAGCTATATTTAGAGGGTTTTATGAAGCTTATCTTGTGCAACCACAACAAATAAATTAGAAGATGAAGTGATAGAAGCAGTCGAAAAAAACATATACCTAGGCCAGGTTATAAAGGCAAACCCAGATCACTCTAGAGAAATCAAGTGAAGGATAGGCATGGGATGGAGTGCATTTGGTAAACAGAGCTCCATTATGAAAAGCAAGCTACGCCTTTCATTAAAAAAGAAAGTATAAAACTCCTCCCTGTACTAATTTATGGATCAGAAACTTGGAATATAACAAAGTGTCTAGAACGTAAAATCAGAAGTGCCCAAAGAGGAATGAAGAGCATAATAATATGAGATAGGGAAGACAAGTGTGAATGAAAGGAATACTGGAGATGAGGCCCCACAAACAACAACAACCACTGCCACCAAGAAAAGAAGGCACAATTAGAGCCTCCTCACCACGCATCGCTCGGGTCGCATGTATCACCCAGGCACTTCCCCCGACCCCAGGATTCCCAGAAGGGTTACCACAGTCGACCCAGACCCTCCTCCAAGCACAGCCGCCCCTCTAGCCGCGAAATGCCCCACCGAGAAGAATGACAGATATAGTAAGACTACCTCAGCCCACCTCATCATCAGTAGAGTTGGAAGGTTATCAATACCACACAGGTAGGGTTGATAACCAGAAGACTTGGGCCTGATAAGGGAGCCCACCTCGCTTTTATCTCTTTCTCTCCCTCTCTCTTCGGCTTGTATCCATTCGGCCCCATTCAGCCTACTGTTCTAAGATGTTTACCCCCATCCAGGTGTCAATATTTTCCTGGCAAGCGGTAGCGAGCCAGCATATATATATTTTTGTTTTGACAGCAAGCTAAATTTGTACATTTTACGATAGAAAAATGTCTCCGGCAGAGCCGGATTTTTCCATACAATGCTGGCTCGCTGTCACTTACCAGGAAGAAATCGACACATGGATGGGGATAAACGTCTTAAAACAGTTGGCTGAATGGGACCGAATGGATACAAGCCAGGGAAGGAGAGAAAATGAAAGAAAGATAAAAAAAAAAAACGCTGACCATCCTTAACTGAGAAATTGCTTTGAGGGATTAAGACACTGGTGGAACTATTCGACGCATTTTTCGAAGGTACCTTGGATTTGCTAGTATTCTTGTTGGACCACACTGGCTACCACCCAACATATTTACATTGCTTTGATACAGGATTTACTTTAGCTAGAGTATGCAGTGCTGACCAAGCGCTCTAGTTTTAGTAAACCTATAAAACAGTAAGACTGGTTGGAAGAGCGTAAGACGCTGGTGCAACGGCTTCCTTTTAAGTCAGGACTCGTAGTGGAGCGTGTATGACACTGGTGAAACAACTTCCTACTTAAGTTTTACGATACAAGAGTGTAAGACACTGGTGAAATGGCTCGTACTTGTATAAACCCAAGATCCAACATCAAAGTTCTTCCAGAGACTCCTGTAGGAAGTCTAGGTCAAGGATTCGTAGTTGAGGGCGTAAAACACTGGTGAAACGACTCCCTACTTAAGTCCTACGATACGAGAGTGTAAGACACTGGTGAAACGGCTTATATTCGTAAAAGACCTCAACATCAAAGTTCTTCAGAAGATGCTCAAGGAAGTCTTCACTAACTCTGCCACCGTCACACGGCAGGATCACCACCACGGACCAGGACGTCGTCGGGAGTACAACGCAGCCGCATCTTCAAAGACCGTCAGAACCTGCCCAACATCTCCCCCTTGAGGCTCCTAGATTATCCTCGATCGTGCTGTTACATAATTACCTATCCATGCCTGATGTAACATTGTACGTATAATCATATGTTACCGTCGAATTAGAAACATCTATGTTTGTACTCTGTGTTATATTATCCTCTATTGCTTTCGTGCTTGTGCTTGTGTTGGTCTCCCTTTCTCCAGTCAAGTAAGAACCTGCCTAATGTGTCAATACAACCCTAGTAAAAACCTGGTATAATAATAATGTTAGGCATAACTTGGAAAGATAAGAAAAGAGCCTCATGGATAAGAAAACAAACAAAATTAGAAGATATTCTCAGTACTACAAAATTAAAATGCAAAACCTGCAAACCAAACAAACCAAAATTGGGACAAGGACAATATAAAGTCAAATTAAATTATCAAAATCGGAAATCAAAAGAGGAAATGGTCCTGGGCAAGTCATATATTTAGAAGAGATGATAACAGATGGACAACTAGAGCAACATGCTGGGAACCTAGGGATGGAGCTGAAGGAAGGAGTAGACTGAGAACCATATGGAGAGATGAGATCCGAAAGATTGCAGGGGTGGGATGGAACAGACTAACATCTGACCGGTTGGAGTGAAAACGTTTGGGAGAGGCCTTTGTCTTCCAGTGGACTAACTCAGGCTGATGATGATGATGATGATGATGATGAAGCTTAGGAAGGATATATGGTAGTTAAATGGATCAATTGAGATAGTTTGTAGCCTATTCATGGGTAGACGTACTTCCTAAGTTGAATAAAATCGTTTAATATTTGCCAGAACATAATGAAAAGGACATCACCGGTACAAGAGTAGGTCAACAGGTGCATCAATGATATGTGGAATTATTTATCATGTAGAATGATTGAACATAGATGTGTCACCCTCATAGAGTGAAACAAATAATATTTTCTTCATTTCGGCAAGCATAACCTTATTAGTTCAGAACAACAATAGGATGGTACACTTGGTCTCAGGAAGTCAATTATAAACACCCACATACTGCCATCGAGGTTGATCAATGAATGTATGTTTCTTTATATTATATACTAAAATTACTTTGGCAATTAATGCATAGACAAATACATTCATCAATAAGTTTCCTTAGATATGTTTGCATGCTTAAAAATGTGAGTAGTCAACGAATATTTGCGAGAGACTGTACTGTC
>JBAKBP010040375.1:0-13685 GCA_037953745.1 Lithodes maja | reverse complement strand
GTGAGACTCAGGGGCTCGGCACGACCAGTGGGGTATGAACCGAGCTGGTGCTGGAGTGCTGCACACTGCTGCTCAGACAGGTGCTCTAGCGCTTCCACAGCCACCAGACTCGTGTCCCCCGCCCACTGCTTCGCCGAGACATGACAATCCCTACTCTCCTCCACCTGTGCCCTACTGCCCCCCTCTCCTTCTCCACCTTGGCCGCGGCAGACCAACGCAGGGACAGTAGGCTGCTCAGGTGGTTGCCTCACAAACTCCTCCAACAGGTTCACATGACATGCTTCCCCGTCCTCGTGTTTAATCTCGACAGCACCATTACCACACTTCTGAACTTCCGGATCCTCCAACTGCAGTTTACAAATATCTGAGGGAACCAACCTGTCTAGATGCTTCCGAAGCAACCCAAGTCCTTCCCCAATATCAAACTGAGCAACCCTTTTTTCTCTCCGTGTGCAACGTTGCTGCCCCGGAGTCTCTTCCGGCCCTACCTCCTCACTAACTGTGACAGGTCCTGGGGCCTCTCCAGACTCCAACATAGGTGCCAATACTAAATCACCCAGGAGAGCCGCCGAGTCAAAACTCTTAAAACCAACTCCAGCTTTAGCCTCCTCCTGTTGATCGTTCCTCTGCTGGTCTGAAGACGGAGGACTAGGCTGTGACACTTTATCTGCCCGAGCTCGGGTGACAACACACGCCATGGGTTGTGTCTGGCACCGCTCGACACACTCTTGTTCTCCCCCACTCACGTCGGCCGGCCTCTCGGCAACGACTAAGGGTAGAACCTCAGAAGCGGGCATTGCAAAGTCGTTGCCGAGAAGAAGGTCGACGCCCTCCACTGGCAGTTTCTCCACAATCCCAACATCCAATTCACGTGCCACACCATCCACCTCCAACTCCAACCGCACCAGCGGGTATGACCGAGTTGCATTAATACCCTGCACCACTACCACCCGAGCCGCATTTATAGGGTAGCCAGTCAAATTGTTCATCAGAGTCTGGGAAGCACCTGTATCACGCAAGACCTCTACTCCATGCTTGCGCCCCGCCCACATCACGCAACCCCGTCCTCTATGGTCGCAAAAAACATCCTGAGCAGGGTTCGAGCCTCTCAGGTGTTTCTGCATTGGCTGTGCCTCAGCCTCTGACGAACTGCCCCGGGCAAACTCAGAAGACTTCGGAGACACACCAATGTTGCAGGCCAAAGACACAGCTGCTGTAGGTGGTTTGCTAGGACAGACTCTTGCAAAGTGCCCCTTTTCATGACAAAGATAACACTCCAACTCCCCTCTGGGCTTCCCTTGGTACTGGGAAGGGCCCGGCCCCTTCTTAAATGGGACGGTGTTAGTCTTGTGGTCAGTCTTGGTATCATAGCTCTTGTACTTGTTTGCATAATGTATATCACTAACTCGGGGGGGTGGGGTGTTACGCCCCTTGTTACCTGCCTCACTACGCTGGGCAGACCCGCACCCACGAATTAATGATAGCCGGAGGTCAGCCATCTCAGCTGCCTCCTGTAGAGTTTTAGGGTTCTTTTCTTTAATAGTTAAAGTCATATCTGCACCAGTACACTTATAAAACTGCTCGAGCAGAAACAGCTCAGTCAACTGTTCGGCCGTCTCAGCTTTCTCAGAACGTGTCCAGTTAGCAAGTGCATCTTTTAAGTCCCGGGCATGTTCAAGAAAGGTCGCCTCCCTAGTCTTCGTAACACCCCGAAACTTCAATCGATATGTTTCTGGTTGCAACTCGTATGCCCGTAGGACAGCTCTCTTCAATACTGGGTAGTCAATGCAAGACTCTAAAGGCAGTGCATCATAAGCCTTCAGACCCTTACCCGTAAGTCTTGAGGAGACCAGAGCTGCCCACTTCTCTTCAGGCCAATTATGCTCCCTACACTTCTTCTCAAAACGATTAAAAAATTCTGTGACTTCAGTTTCACTAAATGCCGGCACCAATTTGACTAAGTGAGACAAGGACTGTTCTCTTACTTGGCCCTCCCGGCCCATCCGAATCCCTGTCGACTCTGCACGAGTCTTATCTAAGTCTATCTGAGCACAATATTTCTCGGAGTCGTATCTAAGCTCAGCCTCGTGCCTCCTAGTCTCATCCTCGTGCCTCCTAGTCTCATTCTCCTGCTTCCTAGTCTCATTCTCCTGCTTCCTAGACTCAGCCTCAATCGCATACCTCCTAGACTCAGCCTCGATTGCATACCTCCTAGACTCAGCCTCCATCTCCTTCTCATGCCTCCTAGACTCATTCTCCATCTCCTGCTTCCTAGCCTCATTCTCCATTTTAGCAAGCTCGAGTTTAAATATCATCTCAGGAGACAGGCCGGAAGAGGGAGCTGCCACTACTGAAGGAGGGGGGGCAAGAACTGGGGAACCACCATACGCACCGCCCGAGGGCACTCCAATCTTCCAATGCTCATCCCTCTGTGGGAGAGTGCTAACCTCCGGCAACTGAGTGGACGGCACTGTGGGAGTCGAGTGAGAGGGGATCTGGGGAGGAACCCCCCCAAACGCCCTCTCCTCCGAAACCCCATGTCGCCCACGCAACACCCAGGAAATCAGCTCCCCCTTGGACATCCCTCCTACATTGGATAGACCCAAAACCTTGGCTATCAGGTGCAAGCCATAAACATTCACCCCAGTCAGCCTCTCCTCCGTCACATGGTACTGCTTACTCACAAAAAGTCTAGCATCCTCCTCACTAGTTACTAACGGCACCTCCTCACTTAGCATCTCTCGCTCCTCGTCAGTACTAGGGCCCGACATACTGAAGTTCACCAAAAAATTCTCGAGACAAAAGTGTTAAACTCCCTTATGCAAGCACTAATTACTAAATTAACTGGAGTCTCTTAAATGCTCTCCTAATTGCCTTACAAAAAAAAAAAATATTCTTCAATATGTACGCTAAAGTACGAACAAACAAATGTTGTACAACTCTGCAAAAAATTATACTGTTCACAAAATCCTAAGCAAGGTCGCCATTTGTTACGACCGGGCACTCGGGTACACTAGGGCTCTTACACAGGACTCGAGTATGGCTCGCTGCCACAACGGAAACACACGATCCCAACCCCAGAGTACTGCCAGCCGAACAAAAAACGCCACTACCCTCCAGAGTTCTATCTGCTATAACGGGGTATACAAGAACTCGGTACTAGCGTTTCACACAACAGACTAATAACAAGACGGGAGTTATCTAGTCTGGTCAACAATCAAACAAAGAAGAAAGTACTACAACACTAAAGAATAGTGTTGGCCGAAGCCGAAGTAATCCACCCTTGAACTAAGAACTTAAGAAGTCCTCCACCCTCTACTTCGGATCGGCACTATTACGTTACGTTAAACAATAGTCCTCGAGCATCAAGCAAGGAATCTTCTGATAAGTTAGATGCTTCTCGAATACTCATAAGAAGTAAGTATCGGATTTTGAACAGCAATTTAATGAATAACTCACTGGTAATTAAAGGCTTTAAATTGACATAAGAAGAATTATAAGAATAAGCAATAGGATATGGCAAACATTAAGAAGAAGTACTCCGACAATGCACTGGCAATAGCCTACTAAGATTGTGCTCGTGGGCCACTAATCTCTGAAGTAGCTAAGCGTGCCACACATGAAATCAATAGTGCTTAAACAATAATATACATAAGGGGAAGCTTCAATACTATGCTGTATCTGCTGGTCGAGCAAAGTCTAGCTGGGATATCTAAGGTTAAGAGACAATGGCTGAGCAAGCGGCTCGTAGCCTAGCGAGGTCCTTAAGACTGTGCGGCCAATTTACGGTAATTGACGGGATGCTCTCTTGAGAGATCCAGATCACTAGTATCTGGTTCTCTCCTGGCGATCCTCTCAAAGTCAAGCAAATGAGATAGCACAGTGTTGGGTGGCACAGGCAAAAGCCCTCACTCGCAACACAGTGCTAAACTCCCACGGTACACAATCAAAAAGACCCCCTAGGCTTCCCACGTCTCCGTTGCAATTGTGCTGGTTCAACCAACCTAGCACTCATAGGAAATCACAACTCGAGGAACCCTATCCCAGTCTAGCATTACCTAAACCAGCAGAAAACAGGAACATGAATAATCGCACACAGGGAAATACATATACGAGTGCAACAAACATCAATCAATCCTATTCTAGTTAACCCTTCCAAAAATAGGCTATCTAACAGGCACTTATCTCGTGAGAACTCAAGCGATAATACTTTGGCTGACTAAATCTGCACCAAAGGGGTCATTGAGGTTATAAACAGGGACGAGAAGAGAAGAAGGTAGGCTGTTCAGAGAGTAGAGAAAGTTCACATCAGTCGGAAGAATATGGATAGTTGCAAGGGATATGAGAGGTCGCTTTGCCTGATGAGTTCTGATCTAAAAATGGCGAGACCTCCCTTTTTATACTCGGCCCCGTAGCGAGCATAACGGCAATCATGACGTCACATTCGCTCTCTCAATCTGGGATCGACAAAGGATTCCCACGCTCTTGATGAGGGGGGAGGGAGGGGGGAAGGAGGGAGGAGGGAGTGAGGCCTACACACCTCGTGGCGCGCACACTGTCCTCCGTTACATAACTCGCTCTCTCTCATCACATCATAATATATATATAAATCTCCCACACACAATACTTATATATAATGATTTAAAATAGAACTCGTTGACTTAGAAGAAAACAAAATACATAATGATAATACTTATAGTACAACGGTTCACATAAACTGAGTTAGGAAACTCTACACAGACTACAGCCAAAGTTCCTGCCCTGACGATCCTAGCGAGGGTGGGGCCTGACTGGGCGTTCTGTACAGCATGCTCATACTCGACATGCGTCACACTGCTGGAACAAAAGGCGAGGGCTGGGAGGCTGGAGCCGAATTCCCATGAGTGCCCAAGTGCGAGGGAGCAAGTAGGTTGCGAGATCTGGACCCGGTGCCGTCTGGCCGGTGAATGACTTAGCAACGCGCCCTTTTTTTTTTTTTTTTTTTTTTTTTACCCATAGGTGGGTCTAAAGGGGGGAAAGGAGAGGGGGGGGGGGGGGAGGGAAGAGAAAGGAGGAACGTATGAAGGAAAGTAGGAGAGGAGAGGTGGGTTCACACATTCACGTATATTGCTCCCGTCAGCTCCCGTCTGTTGTAAACGAAGGTATATTGGTAGTTGGCAACCGATTACGTAAAACGTAATGGCATAATACGCAAAACGTAAATGAAATTACGGCCAGTCGGGGGGGTACTCACGCATGGCGCGAGTAGAAACGAGTAGCCCACGTGGGTCGGGAATGTTGTGGGTGCGGCCAAGGCCGCGCGGTTGTTGATTCGAGTTGAATCAGGAACGTGGCTCACCCTCACGTATGTCAAAAGACGGGAACACTTACGACCGACCTGGCCACCACGGCCGTCTGACCAGAGCAGCCTCGTCAGACGTAGCAGCTACCCCGTCAGACGAGAGCTGCTCTGGTCAAATCGTAGAAAGTTCCAGTCAAACGTGGAAGTATACGTTAGTTAGGCCGCATCTGGCAGAACCGCCCCACTCAGGGTTGGCGGGAAGACGCGGCACCGTTGTACGAGGGGACAACGGGACCAGCGAGGGACCCTCCAGTCACACCTCTCACCACACCGGAGCAGCAACCAACAGGCCAACCCTGCCACCCTCTGCACCCTGCCGAAAACAAATCGTAGCAGCGAAACGACTGCACCTATGGCTTTCATATTTTTACCACATGTACCTTACCCTTTAGGCTACCCACCACAAAAATCCCAAATCCCTCCTCCCACCCACTCGCTGACTGTCGGTCCCGTCAGAAGGAAAATAAAGGAAAATCTGTGGCGGTGAAACGACTGCACCAATCGGTTCCATATTTGTGTGACAAGTCTCTTACCCTTCTGCCTTCCTCCCACCACACCCCCAACCGACTCCCACCACCCACTTCTAGCGTATCCGTACGAAGAAAAGGAAAATAAAGGAAAATCTGTGGCGGCGAAACGACTGCACCAATCGGTTCCATATTTGTGTGACAAGTCTCTTACCCTTCTGCCTTCCCTCCACCACACCCCCAACCGCCTCCCACCACCCACTTCTAGCGTATCCATACGAAGAAAAGGAAAATAAAGGAAAATATGTGGCGGCGAAACGACTGAACCAATCGGTTCCATATTTGTGTGACAAGTCTCTTACCCTTCTGCCTTCCCCCCACCACACCCCCAACCGCCTCCCACCACCCACTTCTAGCGTATCCGTACGAAGAAAAGGAAAAAAAGGAAAAATCTGTGGTGGCGAAACTACCTCACCAATCGGCTTCATAATTGTGTAACACAAGTCAATTACCCTTCTACCTTCCCCCAACCAACCCCAAAACCACCCTCCCACCCATACATTCCGATACCATAAAAGTCTCTGTAGTCTATAGTGTCTTTTCAGCTAATTTCGGGACCATCGGGGACCTGATTTCTGGCGAGGGGAATGTTTTTTTTACCATTTCTCTCCCAACTTAATAGATTTAGCCAAAAAAAAAAAAAAAAAAATCTGGCACTGGCAGAAGCACACCGTCAAAATTGGCTGGCACTCAGCGGGTTACTCCTCCAGGATGAATTCCTCGATGTTACTCCTCCAGGATGAATTCCTCGATCTTGTTCATGGTGCCGATGAAAGACTGGGAATGGAAATGGTGTGGCCATTCCTGCCCTTTTTGTAGTTCCCAGATTCCAACCCAGACCTACGTGGTTGACAAAGACTGTCTTTGTCTGTGTTTGGTCAGACGGGGTGTGCCTACGATTGGCCAGAACCGGTCCAGGTACGACCTAACAAATCCCAAGACGTGCGGCCTCAGCTACGCCGGTCTTGAGGGGGCGTGGCATGGGCGTGGCCTGTGTTCCCGCAAATCGTGCAGCCCATGAGGTCGAACGGGGCTATGCTTACGCACGTCGCAAACACGTACGTAGTTCAATACGACTCCATTACGTCTGACGTAACACTGGCCCCGTTACGCTACGTCTGTCGGGAAGTGCAATAGACGTGGAAGAACGGACGTTCAACGGCAGAAACTACTCCCGTCTTTACATAAATTGGCGATACGCCGGACGGGAGCAATATACGTGAATGTGTGACCCCACCATTACAGTTGGTGGGCAGACCACCTTGCTATGTTGTGTGTTTGAAACGTATGTTTTTGTGTTGGGGCAAGTGGTGTATTTTCTTTATGTTTGTTGTTTGGTAGCTAGCTAAGGACGAAGGTGTGATTGTTATTATTATCATTATGTTTATTATTATTACTGTTTGTGTATAGTTGAGTTCACTATTTTTCTTTTTGGTTTGAATTTTATTTAGTATTTGTTTTTATTAATATATTGGATCTGGTTCCTCTATTTCATTTATTATATTTAGACTACTTTTGAACCAGGAGTGATGTCTGAGGTCTTGTTGTAATTCATGGTTATTTTTTTATAGTTACGAATATCGGGTCTTGTAGATGTTCTAGTCTGCTCCATATTTTCGTTGCCTGTTTGTGGATGCGTATATTAAGGGGTAGAGTGTTTGTGTGTTCGTGTATCTGGATAGTTGTCATCGTATATGGGTAACGTTGGTTAGTGGCAAATCTTAGTGCTTTATTTTGTATTATTTGTAGTTTTCTGAGTTGTGTTTTACTCAATGTATGTGTAGGTACGGGGGGATAGTCTAGGATTGGTAATATGAGTGTTTTTACTAGGTGTGTTTTTATTTTGGTGTTAAGAGCTGAGAAGCGGTAAAGTTTGTTCAAGGCTATTTGTGCTAGGTTTTTCCTCTCTGTTACATTTTTGGTGTAGCCATTTGTGCTAATTGTTAGGCCAAGGAGTCTTCCATTATTTTTTTCTTCTATTTGGTTATTATTTATATGTATTTGGGTTTTCTTTTTTACTCCTAGTTGGATGACTGTGAATTTATTGACGTTTGTTTTAATTTTCCAGTTTTCCTCATAGTTGTTTATTATCTCTGCTTCTCTTTGGGTCTTTCTAGCCATGATGGCTCTGGATGGCCCTCCATATCCTACGATCTGTGTTATATCGTCTGCATATGCAATGTTTGTGCCTGTTTGTGAGGGAGGGGTGTCACTTGTGTAGATGGTGAATAGTGTTGGTGATAGTACTGATCCTTGAGGGACACCACAGCTTATGCTGATTTTGTCACTTAGGGTTGTTTTTATTTTAATTCGGGCTGAGCGGTTTACTAGGAAATGATTCAGTAGCTTTTCTATTTTTATTGGGAGATTTAGGTTTAGTATCTTATATTGCAACCCTAAGTGCCATACCTTATCAAATGCTTTTGATATGTCTCTCAGGATGACATGGCATTGTCCTTTGTTGCTCATGTTGTGTGCTATTGTTTCTGTTGCCAGAGCTAGGGCGTGTGTGGTGCCTCTTTTTTCCCTGAAACCATATTGTGCGGTGTTGTATAGGTTATGTGTAGTTAGATATGTTCTTAGTCTTTTGTTTATGATTCTCTCGAATATTTTCCCTGGCACTTCTAGTAGTGATATTGGTCTTTGGTTTTCTTTGTGGTGTGGGTTTTTATTTTGTTTGGGGATGAGTTTTATTGTTGCTTCTTTCCATTTGTCGGGGAAATATCCTATGGAAAGTGCTGCATTTAGGATACTTTTTGATGTGTTTAGGGCTGAGTCAGGTAGGTTTTTAAGGATTGTTTTGTTTATTCCACTTTGTCCTGGGCATGTCTTTTTGAGCTTTGTTATGATTGTTTTCATGTCTTCTGTGTTTATTGGTCTGGTCAGTGGGTTGTTAATGTCAAGTCTGTTAATGTCTATGTCCTCATATGGGATGGTTCTGTGTCTGTTTATCTGAATGAAGTCTTTAATGTAGTCATGTCTTGGTAGATCGTTGCCCCCATCATTGAGTATACTTTCCCAATATTCTTTATGTATCTTTGTCTGTTCTTTGATGTCATATATTTTGTTCCCCTGAGGGTCTATTGTGTAGTTTGTTGTAGGTGTGTCGTGTCCTTGCATCATTCGTATTTTTTTCCAGAACGTTTCTGGGTCAGTGTATGAGTTGGCTGTTTCTGTTAACTGTTGTCTCCACATTTCGTTGTATTCTTGTATCATATTTGTCTTGAGTCTGTCTTGCAGCTGTTTGTGTTGTCTGTAGTGGTTATATGTCCATCCATGATTGTGTGCATGTTGTCTAATTGTGTTGTATTGGTTCAGTATCATTTTAGTTTGTTGGCTCATTCAACGCCCCCCCCCCCCCCCCTCCCTTTATAGTCCTGGCCCACGCTCTCTCGCGCTGCCATTGGCTGAGGGACCCGCGTGGCATCCTGCTCGCACTGACTTCTTGCTTCCTTCATCTCCTCTCTCTCCTCTTCATAGTACGTTCCAGGAAGTTGATTATAACCATCTTTTGGTGGCTTACGGGAGTACAGGGCTGGCACCAAGATATTACTCAAAGGATAATCAGAAGGAGTTCTTCGAACAAAGAAAGAGAGTGACTTCTGAGGGAGAGTAGGAAGTCCAGCTTCGTGCTCCGATAATGGAGGCCGCTGATTGGCTGGTGGGCGGGGCCTAGCACGTTGCAGCCGTGAGCTGTCAAAGTCAGCTGGCTTTGCAAGTAAGCAAAAGGGAGCGAGGTGATTGGCGGAGGGCGTTTCTACTTTAATAATAAGAAATAATAATTATAATAATAAAAATAATAATAATAATAATAATAATAATAATAGTAATAATAGTAAAAGATCGAGGAAATGACTGAGTTGAAAGTGTAGGACCAGGGTTTGATCCTGGGTCCCGTCTGAGAGAGGCGCCGGACACTTTCTCTCCGGGATGTCTCGGTCTAAGGGAAGGTATTGTGGTATTTTAGTAACAGTTTAAAGGTTCAGATTGTTCACAGCCAAGAATATCGAGTAACGTCTGAATTTAGTGAGCTAATTTGTATAAATTAGTATTTAACCCCTTGAGGATTATGACATATTTTGATAGATTATTTTGGGGCTCCGTAGACGATTTTATACAGCTTCGGAAGAATCGGTGGGATTTAAAAGGGTAAAAACTATCTCCAATAACACTGTGAATTCCATATACAGTACCCTTCTTAATATAAACAAGATGTCTTATAATGGTCAGAAAAACTGCTAAAACGCGTCATAATCGTCAAGAGGTAAATCCATTATAATTATTTAAGATATTGAATTACTGTAGATATATAAAGTTCATAATTGGTAGATTTTGGTGATTGCTTTTATCTATCTATCTATTGCCGGACGCCTTAAGCCCCTTAATGATGGTGACCATACACAGAAGGCCCCCAAGCGGACCTATTCCCTGTAAGAGGAACAATCCGAGCGAGTTTACTGAAGGACTTACAGGATTGACCATTCAATTTAGGATCCGTCCGACTCCGAGGCCTTCTATGTATCTTGTTTGCACAATTTGTCTACGGTGGTGTTCGGCTAGTCCATCCATTAACCTGCCTTACACTTAGATAAGCAGTACGGATTTGTATCAGGTTTACTCCCCTAGACAGGTTGCTGACCAAGGCTGACGAGTCCCATCCACCCGAATTGGTGATTGGTTAATGTTGCGTAATTCCTCAGCCACGAGAAAGGTACTGGTGTAACAAGTCAGGTTAACATGTAAAAGTATCCCTTCTCTAAAGTTTAGCAGCTATTAACCCATTCAGTACCTGGGATGTCGTTTTTATCATATTCTGGCAACTATTAGACAATATTGTTCAGCATAGGAAGCACGTCTAGCAATAATAAGGCTGCAATATATCTCAACCAACCCTTTTGACTACCACAGATCCTTCCTAGGCTGCATAATATCGTCAAAATATAACTAGAATAATATAGCACACGTCGCTGGTACTCAGGTGGTATAAACGTTCCTTAAGAGGGAAGGGTTCATATTTCTGGCCCATCTTCTCTCTCATGTTGTGAATCCTTCATGTTCAGTAATGTATAACATTCCTTAAGAGGGAAGGGTTCATATTTCTGGTCCATCTTCTCCCTCATGTTGTGTATCCTTCATGTTCAGTAATGTATAACGTTCCTTAAGAGGGAAGGGTTCATATTTCTGGCCCATCTTCTCTCTCATGTTGTGTATCCTTCATATTCAGTAATGTATAACGTTCCTTAAGAGGGAAGGGTTGATATTTCTGGTCCATCTTCTCTCTCATGTTGTGTATCCTTCATGTTCAGTAATGTATAACGTTCCTTAAGAGGGAAGGGTTGATATTTCTGGTCCATCTTCTCCCTCATGTTGTGAATCCTTCATGTTCAGTAATGTATAACGTTCCTTAAGAGGGAAGGGTTGATATTTCTGGCCCATCTTCTCCCTCATGTTGTGAATCCTTCATGTTCAGTAATGTATAACGTTCCTTAAGAGGGAAGGGTTGATATTTCTGGCCCATCTTCTCCCTCATGTTGTGTATCCTTCATGTTCAGTAATGTATAACGTTCCTTAAGAGGGAAGGGTTGATATTTCTGGCCCATCTTCTCCCTCATGTTGTGAATCCTTCATGTTCAGTAATGTATAACGTTCCTTAAGAGGGAAGGGTTCATATTTCTGGCGCATCTTCTCCCTCATGTTGTGTATCCTTCATGTTCAGTAATGTATAACGTTCTAACATTGGTTTGGCGATTTTAAGACTTTTCACCCCATATATTTAATATGACGTATTTAGACGATATATTCTGTTCATTTGACGACGTTATGCAGCTTAGGAAAGATCTGTGGGAATGAAAAGGGTAAAGACTATCTCAATTAACCATCTGAATTCCAAATACCCTTCCTAATCTGAATATAATCGTCTAATAATAACCAGAAAACATAAATTAATTACGTCATCGTAACTTCTCAGGGTTAATATTAAGTGTTTTAGGTCAAGTAATCATTGTTCAATTGCCTCAAATATCTGACCTCAGCCATCGCAGTTATATATATATATATATATATATATATATATATATATATTTATATATATATATATATACCGGTATATATATATATATATATATATATATATATATATATATAATTATATATATGAGAGAGAGAGAGAGAGAGAGTTACGCAGAGTTACACAGATAAATAGACCACACAGACCTTGCGGTCCTTACTTGGTGGTCCCACCTTAATACTACTAGACAGGGACCGTTTATCGTAGAAGAGTAGGACAGCAAAGTAGAAGGACAGAGAGAGCTTGCATCTTGCACCGTAATAATTATAATAATAATAATAATAATTAATAATAACAATAACCATATTAATATTTTATAATAAATAATGATAATAAAAGATCGAGGTGATAATAGTGATTGAAAGTGTCGGAGCTTGGTTTGATCCTGGACCCGTCGGAGGGAGGCTGGACACTTTCACTCCCGGATATCTCGGTTTATATATACTTATGAGATATATTAATGACAATAAACAAGTTCACAATCATTGTTGCCAAGTTAAATTAACCCATTAAAGATCCAATTTCGCATTGATTTTTTTTCAGTTTTCTGGCTATTATTAGATGATTGAATTTAAACTAGACAAGGTATATGGAAGTCAAATGGTTAATTGGGATAGCCATTACCCGAATAATTCCCACAAATCCTTCTTAAACTGGATAAAATCGTCTAATGAGAGCCAGAATAAATTGTCAAACTGCATCATAATCTTCAAAAGATTAAGTGAAATATACAATAACCTCTCTGTCGAGAATGCCACTCCATAAATATCCACCTTAACCAATAATTAGGCCCTCCAGTATTCGTGGATGCTGTTCTTCCTTTCATTCTGGCTATCATCAGTCGATATTATTCAGATTAGGAAGGCACTGTGGAAGCCAGGGGGTAATTGAGATAGAAAGCAGCTCTTTGAAGCTGAGAGGGCCTTACTAAGTTGAGTAAAATAGTCTTAGCCACAATAATTAAGTGAGGGAGACTCATATAAAGCCGCTGTCACACGAGCGATTATTCAGTCAATTTTACATGAGCAAGTTTTTTCTCGTTATAATTCGAGACTGTTTTGCATTGATATCGGTAACTACACTGACAATATTATATGTTAGGCAGTTGAATTTTGACAAAGTGTAACTTTTTAAGCTGCCAGACCATAATTGCCCGTAGAAATTGCTCGAAAAACGGCTCGTGTGATCCGGCTTAATGAAAGGGTTAACTAACTCTTCAATGGCATCTTTTCTAATTATTTATGTGAATAAAGGAGACAAAAAACAAATGTGTCTGTAATAAGTGTCTCCCTCAAAGCGTGACAGCACCAACAAATCAAGGTACTTTAGAGTCTGGACACACGGAGCTTGAAGCAGTTTAAGTCACACGATGAGGGAAAGACTGATTGAGGGATAGAGTTCCAACGCTTACTTGTCTGTCTTATAACGAGTCTCTGATCGTCATTGTCTGTCACACTTAACCCTTTTAGGATACGAGGTCTTCTATATTCTGGCTAGCATTAGACGATTTTGATCAATTTTAAAAGGCCTATATTTTAATTAATGTGATACAAAACCATCATACGAGTATTGCATACCACATATTGTTTATTATCGGCCCAAAATCAACTAATGGTGGACAGATTCAGTGAAAGAATGCCTGTTTATGTTCTTAAGGGGTCAATCATCTTGAAATTCTTCCAAAATTATTTTTGTTTTGTCTTAGGTTGTTTTATATTAAGTTAAATATATTTTCGATTAATGTAAATCG
>JBAKBP010040374.1:0-13686 GCA_037953745.1 Lithodes maja | reverse complement strand
CTAGAGGTGGTAATGGAGCTGTGCCCCAAAACATCTGTTGTAATGTAGTTGGTTATCCCTCTCATGGTCACCTGTTAGAATAAATGACTGATAATATTTTGTGTAGATTTTAAGATAACCTGCTACGATATGTTCCTCATCTAGGTAACTTTCGAGGTAAACTTCTGTCTGGAAATTGACCATAAACATATTACATTTAAGACTGGAATTGTAATAAAACTTCATTATTTCAATGAACGTTATGTTCAGTATATGTGTATGTAACCAGCCTAATCCCCCATAATTATCCCTACATGACTTCTATCAACTACTCCAGATTTTGTTCACCAATAGCAGAGGCTGGACAGAGTAGGTTAGTCACGTATTGATCATTTACATGACAGCATTACACATTTGATATCTCTCACTCTCCTTTAAATGGACCAAACGGCCTTTGATACACTGCAACCCTCACTTCCTCTTCAAACTCTCTAAATATGCATACAGTTTATTGAACTACATCAATTATGACATTTTTAAGTATCCTTTGGCAACCTCCATATCCTAGCCTTTCCCACTATTTTCAGGGTAATGCTTGACCACATTATGTGTAATTAAAAAACAAAACAATCTGCTTGATATGTTTGTCTAAGGAATGGATCGCTTTTCATAAATACATCAACCCGTACAATCCCAGCGACGGCTACCAACCGTCAGTAGATAAGTCACTACCCAGTCCCAGCGACGGCTGGGAGCCGTCAGTAATGTACTTTCCTTGTAACTGCCTGTATCAGGCTGTACCTGGTACCACGACTGTTTGAGCATTGCTCTCGATATTGCAACACTTCTCAGCTTATATAAAACCCACTGAAGGCTGGGAGAGCCACTCTTCCTTCATCTCTTGAGGTGGAAGGTTGTTCTATCTTGCCATTTAGGCCACATTGCTTGGGACTTGGGGGAATTTTATTACTGTATCCTCCGGTACAGTAGGGGTTAAAGACTATGATCTACACGCGATTAGGTCAATCTCTTTGTTCACCTAAGGGCGGCATTCCAAGCAGCCCGGTCTTTGGTGTCCCTTTTGGTCAGTCCTTTGGCTGAGATTGGCTAGTACCACTTGATCCAACGTCTTTCTTGGTCTAACTCTCCTTAGGACTCCCTCCACGTTCATAGACTTGCTTCCTTAACCAAATTATTCTCATCCATCTTTTCCACATGTCCATACCATCAAAGCCTAATCCTAAACATCTCCTCACTAATACTCTCAATGCTTAAACGCCCTCTGAATTCCACACTGGGGGTTCTGTCTCTCATAGCAGACCCACATAGCCATCTCCCCATCCTCATTTAACTTCGCTCTATCCTATTTTATAACTGGCCAGGTTTCGCTAGCATACACCATTAGCCTACACTTCTAACACAAGTGCTATATAACCTCCCGTTTAAGAACATAAGAAAATGGGAGTGTGAAGAGAGCCGATAGGCTCACACACGGCAGATCCCTTTCACACCAAACCCGTACAGAGAGCCATTTCATGGTCAGTAACGGCAGCATCTCTGAACTTCTTCTGTCATCTGTGCAAGTTACCAAAAAAGCCGTGGGATCAGACCTTACAACCTGATCTTGAATAAAAAAAGCCAGTTGTCTGGCTGTGAGGCAGCTCTAAACGGGGCTGCCTGGAGCGCCGCTATTAGAACGTGAGACCAGAACCGCACTCGGTGTGGAACACTCGGTCTTTAAATTTATGTATGTAAGTATTGCTATATTAGCTTAATTTCTACCAGTACATAGTAGACCTAGGAAGACGTGGATCAGGTTCTACGACCCAAAATCATATTAAATACCTGAAGTGAAACAGACGCCTGAAATGCCACCAATAGAACAAGAGATTGAAACTATAGTTCTTAATATGATTCACTAAGTCTTTAAAGTGTAAGTATGTCTAGTAAAAACTTTAAATTTTTTTTTTTTATCCCATTTAGGTCATAATTATAAAGTGGTAACTGAGGGTCCTTCGAGCCAAGTGGCTCACAGGGAGGTTTAAGTGGCAATGTTGATACGATAAGATTATTTTAAGGCAGATTCACATTTGCGAGTTTTCCAGAAACTTTACTCTGACAATATTTTGGGACATTTATGCACTGGTAAAACTGATAAGAAATTCTGATTCCTGACTTTTTGTAACTCAGGAAGAGCTGGAGAGTCTACCATTTATTGGTCGACTCTTCCTAAATACTAACATGAACTTACTTCTTCGTCTTTTTGAGTCAAGATATCTTGGAGCTCGTAATTTCTATTTAGCCATAATAATAGCGTATAAAGAAAAGGTGGAAATGTGATGATAGATTGGATGTCGAGACTATTCAATGTGAGGTTTGTTGTGTCAATGGTACCACTAGACTGGAGGAGTGCATGTATTGTACCGTTGTACTAGGGGAAGGGAGACCGGCAGGAGTGTCCAAGTTATAGAGGTATTAGTTTATTATCAGTTGTTGGAAAGCTGTATGGTAGGGTATTGAGAGGATAATAAATGGTACAGAAGGTGCAATAGAAGAGCAGTGCGGTTTTAGGAGGGGAAGAGCATCAGATTTTTGCAGTAATATTATTTTTATTAATCTCACCACCACACCCCCAATGAAATTAATTAAAGTATATATGATCCACCGGGATTCGAACCCGGGTTATCACACACAGACAGCTATGCAAGAAATATTTAGAGAAGCATAAGGAGATATTTTGGGCTTTTATGGATTTGGAAAAAGCATATGATCGTGTGGATCAAGAAACAATGTGGAAGGTGCTAAGGATTTATGAAATTGGAGGAAAATTTTTAAGAGCAGATAAGTTTTTATGAAGAGAGCAGAGCGTGTGTTAAAGTAGAAAATGAGTAGAGAGAATGGTTTGAGGTAAATGTAGGTCAGCGACAGAGTTGTGTAATGTCACCGTGGTTGTTTAATGCATAAATTAATGGTGTGGTAAGAGAGGTGAAAATGAGAACTATGGGTAGAGGATTGAGTTTAGTAGGAAAGAATGGTAGAGATTGGGATGACATAGCATTGGTGGCGGATGGTGAGGAGAAACTGCAGCGAGTAGTCAAAGAGTTTGGTGTGGTATGTAAGAGGAGGAAGCTGAAGGTGAATGTCAATAAAAGTAAAGTGATGGTGTGTAATAGAGGTGCTCGACTGCTCGTAGGGTGAATCTAGATGTGCAGCTGGATGGGGAAATACTGGAACAAGTACTGTAGTGTGTTTTAAATATCTGGGAGGAGTGATAAGAAAGGACACAGTTGTGGAAATGGAGGTAAAACAGAGTATGTGAAGGAAATAGTTTTCGAAGCAATGGGAAGTATGTGGAAGGTGAGAAATCTCTGAATGAAAGCTAAAAGTACAATGTATCAAACCACCCAGAACCAACATACAAGACCATCTTCAGGTTTCACTAGCCACCAGAGTGAAACGTCAAGTAGCACAGTATATGGATGGAAACAAACTGGTGGAACCCCCCGAACAGCAACCAAACAGGGCCCAGAAGCACCAGGACAAGGAAGAGGAAGAGGCTGAACAGCTACGTAAGAGGGTCGCGGCGAAGCTGGCGGATAGTGACATCAAAGGGGCCGTCAGACTGTTGTCCTCTTCAGAAGGTTTTGCTGGTCAAGGCACCGAAGTTGTTGAAGCCCTACAAGAAAAGCACCCACCTCCACCTAGGGACCTAAACCTCCCCCCTGCCCCAAATGACCAGATGCGCCAACCTTTAGTTGTCACGAAGGAGCAGGTGGTCGCCGCAGTGACTTCATTCCCAGCAGGCTCAGCCGCGGGCCCAGATGGTATCCGACCCGCCCACCTCAAAGGCCTCTTGGGTAAGGGATCAGGAGCTGCTGGGGAGGCACTCTTGGAAACCCTCACCAAATTCATCAACATGGTTTTAAGAGGGGAAGTACCCGACTGTGCCACACCCCTATTTTTTGGGGCATCACTCTGTGCACTGGCAAAGAAAGATGGCGGTGTGCGCCCAATAGCAGTAGGGAACACCTTCCGCCGCCTTGCCACAAAGGTGGGTTTGAAACCACTCTCGAATGGCCTAGGTCAACACTTAAGACCAGTTCAACTAGGTTTCGGAACTCCAGGGGGGTGTGAAGCTGCTGTACACGCAACCCGCACCTACCTCAGCCAAGCCCAAGAAAAACGAGTGCTTCTAAAGATTGACATGCGGAACGCATTCAACAGCATTCGCAGGGATGTCTTCCTCCGTGCAGCTCAAGAACACATCCCCACTCTGTACCCCCTACTTTGGCAGGCTTATTCCAAACCTTCAATCCTGATTTTTGGCGAGACGGTAATCCCATCAGAGACCGGGTTACAGCAGGGAGATCCAGGTGGTCCTGCTCTTTTCTCAATAGGGGTGGATGCAGCAGCTAACAAAGTAAGGTCAGAGCTGAATGTATGGTACCTGGACGATGCAACCTTGGGTGGGTCAGTAGAGAACGTTCTAACTGACCTAAATAACATCATAACTGACCTCGGCCAGGCCGGGCTAGTGATAAATGACACCAAATGTGAACTTGTTCTCCTCAACCACACACGTGAACAAGAAGAAGAGACTCAGGCCCTGTTCCGAAACATATTGCCAGATGTAAAGATCCTTCAGGAGCACCAGCAAACCCTATTAGGTTCCCCACTAACTCTGGCAGCAATCCCACCAGCACTTCAAGTTAAAAAGGAGGAGCTTCAACGTCTCGTGAGTCGCCTGATACACATCGATGCCCACTCAGCTCTGGCCCTGCTCAAGAACTGTTTCTCCATCCCAAAACTCCAATACCTCCTGCGCACATCGATGACTTACACGAACAACGGCGGCCTCCAAGAATTAGACAGCATAATCCGAGATGCAGTGACCAGCATCACCAACGTGGAATTTAAAGAACAGGCCTGGACACAAGCCACCCTTCCTGTCCGCCTCGGGGGCTTGGGCATACGGAGAGCCTCGGATATTGCCTCCCCAGCCTTTATCTCTTCCCTCATCGCGACCAACGACCTCGTATTGTCCATCCTTTATTCTAAACCCGGAATGACACTTAACGGGGACGTAACAGCAGCGATTAACACCTGGAAGGGAAGTACAGGAGTAGAGGAGGAGCCTCAGGGTACCTCCAGGAGCAAGCAGAAAGCGTGGGATACCATCTCGGCGAAGAAAACTCAAGAAAATCTCCTAACCAATGCAGACCAGGTTGCAAAAGCACGCCTCCAGGCAGCCGCCCGTTCGGAGAGTGGCTTGTGGTTACACGCCATCCCCATCCCACCTCTTGGAACTCACTTGGATGCTGAAGCGCTCCGGGTCGCCATCGCGCTCAGAGTGGGTGCGGCAGTTTGTCACCCACACACTTGCAAGTGTGATGGGAGGATGGATGCTCAAGGTCACCATGCCTTGTCATGTAATTACAACGCAGGCCGCCTGCCAAGACACTCTGCACTAAATGATGTCATAAAACGGGCCCTGCAGAGTGCTAACTGTGCATCAATCCTCGAACCACATGGACTTCACAGAGAAGACGGCAAACGGCCAGATGGGATGACCACTTACCCTTACAAGAATGGCCGGTGCCTCGTGTGGGATGCCACATGTGTTGACACTTTCTCCACGACCAACGCCGCCAGAAACGCCGACGAAGCAGGTGAAGCCGCCCGGATAGCAGAAAATAAAAAGCGAGAAAAATATCAAGCCATCGCCAGAATTCATCAGTTCGAGCCCCTGGCATTCGAAACTTCAGGAGTCTTCGGCCCTACCACCCTTAAGATGGTGAATGAAATAGGCCGTAAAATCAGAGAAGTTTCAGGAGAACCCCGGGAAACCCTCTGGCTCAAGCAAAGACTAGGGATGGCTATCCTCCGGGGCAATGCCACCAGCGTCATGAGCTCAGTTCGACAGGACTGGGTCATGCCACTGCGTGAGGCCCCGGCAGGAGTGGTGTATCCGTAGTCTTTCCACAGTAGGGTAAAACAAAACAAACTTTATTTGTATGTAACATGTGTGATACACATTAATAAAAGGGGATGTGTCGGATGGTTGAAAGCCACAGTTGCTCGCGCGTTTGGGGCTAGCAACACGTATTATGAAAAACATGCATCCTCCTTCATTCACTGTCCCCCCCTTCACTCACTCAACCCCACAATTTGCCGGAGGATAACAGGTTTTTCACAATACGTAGACGGAGGTCTTTTTAAAAAAAAAAAAAATGTATCAAGGGATAGTTGTACCAAAATGATATATGGGACTGAGACATGGGCTCTGAAGGCAAAAAGAGAGAAGAAAGCTGGATGTGATGGAGATGAGCTGCTTGAGGAGTATATGTGGAGTGACTCGTAGAGACAGATTGAGGAATGAAGAGGTACGTAGGAGAGTGGGGCAGCAGGAACCTTTGTCAGCCAGAGTGGACAGAAGGGTGCTGTGCTGGTATGGACATGTTGAGTGAATGGGAGATGAAAGGTTTACAAAGAGAGTATATGAGTCTGATACAAGGGGAGGTAGAGGGGTAGGAAGACCTAAGTTGAGATGGAGATTGTGTAGTAAAAGCGTTGGAAGATGGAGAGAGGACTGTAAATCAGGCAATAGAAGTGGTAATAAAGAGGAATGAATGGAAAATGCTTGTGAATAGAAGAGTGATAACACGATCGTTTGGAAAGAGGATCGGGCGCGAGTTGGACTAGATAATAGTCCGTCAGGTGCCTGGCCCGGGGTGCCGGTGTACATTAAGGGTCCTGGATAAGAGGTGGGCGGGCATTGTGGTGTGCTCCGCTGAATGTCTGCCTGCCGAGTAAGGAACCTCTCCGGGAGGTCTGGGGCCGGGGGGAGTGCTGGAGGCCCTTAGTGATCCTTGGTCTCTGGGTGACCTAAATGAGATTTTTTTTTTTTTTTTTTTTTTTTTTTAAATGTTTAGTTGTGTTGTCCCTGTTCGGGCTCTGTCTCAAGTCGGCCACCCCCAGCTATGGGGCATGTGCCTGTGTGCATATACATACATACTTTATTTTATGGGAATTGCCCTTCATATTGTGTAATGTATACATGTACTGTATATACACAGGTACATACCCCAAAGCTGGGGGTGGCCGACTCGAGACCGAGCAGGGACAACACAATAATAATAACAAACACCTCACACATCTAGGTCGCCTAGATAATAAAAACTCTAATCACCAACCCTATTTGTGACCTAATGTTCAGAAAATCCATAACCTCACCTTGGTGTTGATCTGTATGCATGTATATACTCAGGCACATACCCGATAGCTGGGGGTGGCCGACTCGAAACAAGAGGCCGAACAAAAAACAACTTTTTAAAGTTCAAATGTTTAGGGTCTGGGAACACTTTCGCGTTCCCTCGCCCCTTTCTCTGTCTCGTCAAGTAGAAGAATTATTAAAAGGGGAGGAGGATTCCCAGCCCCCTGAAGGAAAAGTAGGACAAGAGACACAGAAATGGCTAAGGTTGGCTAGAGGATGCCAATTATCACTCTGGGTAGATTAAAATGTAAGTTTTGACACTACAGTATATAAATCAATCATTTGTTCTGGGTCATTGCTATTCCAAACATCAAGAAAGGGAAGGTGTGATCAAAAGTGTATCAGATTTGTACCTACCCAATGGCACAATCTGTTGCGAGTATGTATTTTATACTATTGTTATATCTTGTCAAAGTGAGAACAACATTTTTATATGTTATTAATTAATATTTTTTTATTGTGCAGTCCCATGCTTTCATTATCATTTTCTAATATAACTAGTTTGAATAAATAATTAATTTGAAATGCAGTTTCTTTATTCATACAGAATTTACCAGAACGTCCTGAACTTCCCAATTGACTATTCCCTTCATACATACTGTACATACATACACAAATTTAAAGACAGTGCTCCACACAAAATGCGGTTCTGGTCTCACGTTCTAATGGCGGAGTTCCAGGCAGCCCTGTAAAGAGCTGCCTCACTTGTCAGGTTCTTTGATTTAAGATCAGACTGCAAAGTCAGCGATGGTTTTCCGGTCCCATCACGAGCGAGAGGCCAATCTTCGCTTGCGACGGCAAGCTGAAACATCTTTCTCAACTTACTGTTTCTGGATTCTAATTTATTTGGGTTTATATGTTTTTCTAGGCTAAACATGATCCTATATTTTACTTGCCTATTATTAGGAAGTAAAGTAATAAGAGCCCATAGTAATGCATATCAAATTGTTGATTATAAATTAATGTTGACAGTATGCTAAGGTAGATTTTGTCCAGGAAACAATAACAAACCCCAGCTGTAATGATCTGGGACTATTCAGTCATCAGAAATGCAGTAATACAATCCTTATATTTTAATTGGTGGTGAATGTTATTCTATCTATCTATTTATCTATTGCCAGATGCCTTACTCCCCTTACGACGGTGGCCATACACAGAATGCCCCCAAGCGGACCTATTCCCTGTGAGAAGGACAACCCGAGCCAGTTTAGTGAATGACTTACAGGATTGACCACTCAATTCAGGATCCGTCCGACTCCGAGGCCCTCTGTGTATCTTGTTAGCACTATTTTTCTAGTGGTGTTCGGCTAATCCATCCACTAACCTGCCTTACCCTTAGGTAAGCAGTACGGATTTGTATCAGGTTTACTCCCCTAGACAGGTTGCCAACCAAGGCTGACGAATCCCATCCTGGTGAAATTAAAATGTAAAACTTGCAACATAATCAAACCAAAACTGGGACGACACAATGTAAAGGCATAAGAACTTATAAAAAATCGCTATGTGCAAATCACACTTTATTCAAATAAAATTGTGAAAAAGGGGTATGTGCCAGAGTACTGTATATACAGTACATACAATTTTTATTTCTCACAATTATTAATAAATATTCATACGAACATTGATCTTTTTACTAGTGTTCATTTATTTATAAATTATTATTTTGCTTAAGCGTCGTTTCCACATAGCGATTTTGATTAGTTTTGTCTTTTTACTGTGTTCGTCCAAGTTTTGGTTTGTTTATTTTGCAACTTTTTACATTATAATTACAAAAATACACTTATAAATATGGATATAAATCAAACTAGTAACATTTTAATACATGTAACTTTATTATTTATCTATCGAATCACTCACAAAAATCAGAAAATAAAATTATTAGCAAACATGAAAAACTAATGATACATACATTGTTTAAGTACCGTGGATCAGTACCGAAGAAGAGGTACCGAAGAGGAGGTATTGTTATTAACTCATTCCAGCAGCCTCTGACATTCGCTCCACTTCAAAATAGGCTTTGTTCTTCTGGTATTTTACTCTTTTTTTATAGTTTTACTAATATGGAAACATCGATAATAAAAATATATTGGGAATACAGTATCTTAATATGGAACTACAGTGTACAATATTTTTTTTTTTTTTTTTTTTTGGGGGGGGGAGGGGGGGGTGTTAAGTAAGGTTGGTATTTTATTCATTTTTTTCAGGTTCTGGAGGGGGCTAAGGGGGGGTGGGGGGTTACCGTTTGACATTTTGGCCCCCTCCTTCCCGGTGGACAAATAAAAACAAACAAACAGGCTCAAGCAGGAAGGAAAAAAAACAAAAATATAATATTATTTATGTAGGTACAAATAGACATAATTTGCTATTCCAAAATAAACACACACATATATATATATCATCGTAGGAAAATAAACAATTGTGATCCATGGCATCTCGGGCGGGTTTGAGGATGGGGTGGTGACCGTTCAGAAATAAAATGCTGTGAACTAATGAGAAAAATAATGAAATGTTACTTGGGATGAAAACAATAAGTGCGATAATGCTCAATGACTGATAATAAATACCGGAACTGAAAATGCTACAAACATCAGCGCTAAAAAAATAAAATAAAATACCATACTGTAAGTCAAGATACGACCTAAACAAAATCAACAATGGCTTTCATAATGGATGATGCTAAAATAATATGACAAAAATATGGACCTCACATGGTTTAATAAAGGTCACACACAAAAATGTGACCAATGAGGTAATAAAAATAATAATAATACAAAAACAATGGATCGTTACCAGCCACCAGCCCATGGCCTCATTATTCTCTACGCCGCGCCCGGACTCATGACTTCTGCCCTCAAGAGATATATAGAAACTGTACAAAAAATTTCATGTTGCGCACAAATAATCACTTATCACTTTAGGTTTTCATTTAGAGCAAACGCGTATATATATATATATTCATAATTATTAGCAGATGATAGGAGATTAAGAGAAGTATTAGTTTTGGCCAAGAGGAGTATAGATAGTAGCAGAACAGTCAAGCGGGTATACTAGTGTACAACAGGCTGCTAGGTTGGCTGAGGGGAAAGTACAGAGAGAAGATGCCAAATTCGCAGAAGTAAAAGTGCGAGTGGTATGAATAGTAGTATAAGAGTGTGAGATGTAAGAAGAAAGTAGTAAAATAGTGTAAGATATATGATGAATTGTAAAAGAGTGATATATAATAATAGTACAAGAGCGTTAAATAAGAAATGTAGTCAAAGTGTAAGAAGAAAAGTAAAGTTTGTTCTTAAAGTAAAGAAATAATAAACTATAGAGCGGCCATCCAGTGAACGAGGCATACCTGTGCCGTTCAACCAATGCAGATAGTTTTATCAAGTTATAAATTAGAATAAATTGTAACAAGGGTAAAGTAGAAGTACAAAAAGTAATTAAGTTAAATACCTGTAGTATAAATTGATTGAAGAGTGGCAAAACAGAAAACAAAGAGACAGTACATTTATGAAGTGTGCGAGTCGCTAGGTGGCACAAGAGCCGAAAAGTAGTGAAAGAGTTAACAAGGTACAATAGTATAAAAGTTGCAATGTATTGTAGCATATGAATTACAGCATAAGATACAAAAATCAAGTACAGTACAGTAGTTGCAAAGTACCGTAGTATGAGACAGAAAAAGATAGAGAATAAGATACAAAAATTATACAGAATAAGATAAAGAAATATGAGCCCAACGAGTGGCAGCAGTAGTAGAAGAGCGTTTGCAAGAGAAGTGACTAGCGCGTTACTCGTCAACATAGAATCTAGAGAGCCTGACCTGAAATAGCTGATGCCCGTGTGGAGTTTACCTTACTCGTACCGATAAAAAATTATTATTATTAATAGTAACAAATTAAACCTACCACATAATAATAAATTTACACATTGTTAACAGTTATAGAAGGTATCAAAATATAAGCTCTACCAGGGAGGAGGAGGAGGAGGAAGGGGAGGAGGGCTGACGGAGGGGAACGTCCCTCTGATTGGCGCCCTGAAGGACACCACCCTGTATGGGTGGGATGGGGGTAGAGGGAGGTGGGGCGGACTCCTGGGGAGGTTCAGGGGAGGGGGGAGGTCGTCACTCAGGTATAATGAGGTGTCACTGTGACTTTGTGAAGCATCTTAGAAAAATCATGGCTAAACAAATAATCTTGAAAAATTATATATATATATATATTTATATTTGTGTGTATATATATGTATCTAAATATATATTATATTTATATATTCCTATTGAAAAACAGTGGCGAGAGAGACTACATGAGATGAATAACAAAGATTCAAATGTTGTGACGGCCATGTTGAGTCCGCCCTGTAAGGGGGGGGAGATCAGGGGTAGGGGAGGGAAGGGGAACCTTACACACGAGGTACAATGCCCGCCCGTGCCGAGGGGAGCATGGAGGGGGTGGGCCAGGTGCTGTGGGGTGCAGGCATGGGGGGAAAGTGAGAGAGGGGGGAGGGGGCTATAATACACCTCTCCACACCCAACACTCAATCAATCCTCTTAAGGGGGCATCACACTAGCGCTTTCATCGTCAATTTTCATGGTCAACATTTCTGGGATCTTGTATACTGTACTGTTATCGGAAACTAGGCCGAAGATTGATAAATTTAGGGAACTGAATTATTTTCAAAGATTACCTCAAAGCTGACCAAATTATTTAGAATTTACTTCAAAGCTGCCAGACAAATGTTGACTATTAAATTAGAGGGAAAAAACGCTCGCGTCATACCGACTTTACTGCACCACTTTCAAAAGCAGAAAATAAGTCCTTAGAGCATCAAAATAATTTATCTTCTTTTTTACCATTACCCTTGTTTAGATATCACTTCTTGTTTTGATATTTATACAAATATTAATTTAGTTTAGCACAGCCCTACACAGCTCCGCCCCCCATGGCCCCCCGGCTGGGTTCGACTGTCAACACGAGAGCGGCTACGAGTCTACGTCACTGGACACACAATCACTGCTCAGAAACCGTGGAAAAATACTTGCTACTTGCTTACAATTGACAATACAGGAAATTATGACCGAGTCACTACTATGTACTCGCTTACGGCTACATTCTTTTTTTGTCTAGAAACTCGCATCCAGCACCTTTTCGTGGCGATTTATATCATCTATATTTGTATATTTTTTAAGTCATTAAAATGTTTACAAATAGAGAGTCGACACACGGACACACTACCGAGTATATGTTATTGCTTCTGTTACAGAGTGTAGTCGATGGTGGAGACGTGGTAGTGGTGGTGGTAGCGTACATACACTGCCACACACACACACAAACGCGCACACATACGCACGCACGCTCCCTCCCCCGCTCTTACCAACGAAACTCGCTGTGTTGACGAGTGGAAAAATAATCGTCCATGGTATCAAATCTTCTATAAATACCGAATATTCACAATAAAATATTAAACATCTGAATTTCAACACGAACAAAAATCCCAATTATCGTCATTTGGTAAATGTGATAAAATATATATGTGGTTAAGTCCCCCCTCCCCCCCACCCTGCCCCCAAACCCCTCTAGCTACCAACTCCCTCCACGTAGTCCCCCAACAAGTGGGTTTACGTGGTTTACGCTAAGTCTGGACTCTGCTAGTAAATTAAACAATAAAAACCAAAATTACATGTGATTATAATTGATAAAAACAATTACTTTTTACATTTAAAATATGCAGTATACATTATATTATACAACCACTCAAACATGAGTAACTTAGGAACAATATATTCTAATCTCTAAAAACAAAAATAAAATTCTTCTCATCATTCACCTAAGTGAATAAATCTATGGGTCAGAGCCAGACTGGATATGGGGTGGTGAGAGGGTTGAGGGGTTCCAGGGGGGGGGGGGGGGGGGGGGGGGGCGGGGGATAGCGGTGGGGGACCCTCTCCTCCTCCTCCTCCTCACCGCCAGGACACACGGCCCTGGTACTGAGATCTGTTCTCTCTCTCTCTCACTCTCTACTCAATATTGTACAAGACATGCAGACCAAGCTACCCTGTGTGGCTACGAGGGGAGGGGCCACCAAAGCCTGACACCCAGGGGGGGTACACCACAAGGGGTACACAACTCACCCTATACCAGTGGTCAGGCTGAGGGTGGCACCTCCCCAGCTACCTACACACCAGAGGAGATATATTCCGGGGGTTATTTTTTATGCTCAGTTTTCATAATCTTTATATCAGTATTATAAAGAATATATTACCATTATAACTATAAATATTTATTAACTATTGATGGCCAGATAGAGACAGAGGGAGAGCATCTTGCGACTTGCCTGATGTTTTACCGACAACTTCACACAAACTGAATGAGAAGAGATTATATGACCATTTGGCTGACTGCGGAGGATACTAAGTGTGGTATTAGCATTAATGGCATGTAGTGGTAATG
>JBAKBP010040373.1:0-13687 GCA_037953745.1 Lithodes maja | reverse complement strand
AGTTATGATCTCGCAAGTGGCACAGTGACAGGTCGTTACAGGCTCTATCACACCACACCCAGAACATAAGCATCTAAACCATTACACCACCAACACATACATACAGTACATACATATATACAATGTTTATGTACGGTCGTGCTAATAAGTCATGTTCCAGCTGTCATTAGGTTTGGCTTGCTCTGTGCTGTATTTATGTCTGTCAGATGTTGAATAGGGTGGGTAGGTGTAGGAACATGTTTGTATATTTCACTCGATATGAAGAAATGAAGCTTAGATATTGCTGATACCAATTATTGATCAAAACATACTTGGTGCCGAGACATGACTTATTAGCGCGACTGTGCAGTACCGGGTATGGGCTTTTTTAAGGGGGTAGTTTTTGGTTTTTGGTGGTTGTTGTTGTTGTTGTTCCCTAAGCTGCCTGGCCGAACAGCCCCGAGTCCCTGAGGAAGGCCATGGCCACGATCGGGCTTTCCCACAGAGCTCTCATTGAGTGTAGATTATGTTGTTGTTGTTGTTGTTTTTCCCCAAGCTGCCTGGCCGAACAGCCCCAAGGCCCCGAGCAAGGCCAAGGCTATAACCGAGCGCCCCCACAGAACCCTCCCTGCCGACCACAATAAAGCCTGGGTGACCGAAGCCACTCCATGGCGGGGAGCTGAGGAGGGCGCGGAAACGCCCGGGAAACCAAAGCCCCACCCAGGGCCCTGTGCCCCTCAGCAATTATGAAGAGAAAGTTGAAGGGCAAAGGAAAGATGTGACGCTTTGGCTTCCAATCTTGGTAGATTAGGAGGTCAATCCACGCAAGAGACGCCGTCACTTGAGATCTAGAAAATATATAAGTAAAAGGAACAGTCAGAGTAAGCTATGGGTATGGCAGAGATCGCTCAGTTCTCACTCTGATAGACCAGCCCATCACCACATGACTAGAACCCAATCCTCTCAGCATCAGCTAGGAAAGGCCCTAGAAAGCTGCCTTTGGCGGGGGGGATAGCTCCCCTATTTCAACCCTTTTCGGGGTTGGGCACCCGCCCTGTAGATTATGTTGTTGGCGTAAGTGGTTGTGTGAAATGCAGTCTTCTATGATGTGTTTAATGGTATGGGGTGCTGTGTTACATCCCGGGCAGGCGTCGACAACGGAGTCATCCAGTCTCTTCTGATAGCTCAGGAGAGCTGGATGGTGTCTGGAGATATGAGTATGGATGTGCTTCTGGAAGTTGGTTCGGGGTGGGCAGGGAGGGAGAGAGGGCAATAATTGTGTGTGATACCGTGTGCTGGGTGTTGTTTTGATATTTCTTGGTGTCTGTGGGTGTGTTGCCATGTAGTTTAGTGGGTGGTCTTGGTTCGTGGAGGCTGCTGCCAGGAATTGAGTGCCTCTCATGTCCAGATGGTCTTTGACTTTGAGGATTTTGGTTTCTTGATGTAGATGATCTGTGGGTGCAGTAGCTGTGCAGCCTGTAATGATCTTCAGGGCTTTGTTTTGAATAGTCTGTAAGGTCTTATGATGTGTTTCAGCTAGGTTAGAAGCCCAGGCTGGGCTTGCATATTCCATTACTGATCTTATGTATTGTTTATATACTGTGGTGGTAGTTTCTTTGTTGTGTCCAAATTTTGTGTGAGCAAGTGACCTGAGGGCGTTAAGTCTGGGTGTCAGTTTCTTTTTAATGTTTGTGGTGTGCTGTTTGAATGTCATATGAGTATCATATGTTACTCCTAGGATTTTGGTAGATATATTTATCTATTAATTTATTTTTTTAGTTTCCTCGCTAGACCTCCAGCTTAAAAAAAACCCTAGATCCCCTTTCAAGATAAATTTGTACATTTTTTGATAGAAAAGTCGACCGGTTCCTTCAATATATGGAGCACATCGAGTCTCTCTTCCAAATCCCATCACATACCGGTAATTTAAAAACACAAACATCTCAGTGGCAGAACTGTATCATTAAGGGGGGTGACATGCTTTTTTTCTTTCTCTGGGTTGTATCCATTCGGCCTCATTCAGCCTACTCTTTTAAGATGTTTATCCCCATCCAAGTATCGATTTATACCTGGAGAGCGATTGCGAGCCACCATAATTTGGATAATGAATTAGACAGCAAGCTAAATTTGTAAATTTTTCGATAGAAAAATGTCTCCGGGGAAGCCGGATTTCTCCATAAAATGCTGACTCGCTATCGCTCGCCAGGAAAAAAATCAACACCTGGATGGGGTCAAATTTTGCAAAACAGTAGGCTGAATGGGGCCAAATGGATACAACCAAGAAAGAGAAAAAAGCAGGTCATCCGCCTTAAGTGAAAACTACCGGTACCGTACATGGAAAGAATGGGTGGCCGATATTTACTATGGATGAATTACATAATACAACTTGAATCAATATCAGAAGGAATACAGCAAAATTAACATAAAAATAGCATTGTTTGGGCTATTTTATCATTTCCAAAACCATAATATGAACTATAAACCATAAGTTAAGCTATACATATACAATTATAAGGGCTAAGGGTGGGGAATGCTAAGGTGGATGCATTGGAAGAAATCATGAAGGAGCAGGTGGAAGAGAGAGAAAAAGAGAAAAGAGAGTTTGAGAAGAATGTAGTGCAGGTTTTGAAGAGCAAGGAAAAGGTAGTGAGGGAAACAGTAGAGACCAAAAAGGAGCCGACCAAACGCACCACTGAGGTGGTAGATGGTGGAAAGAAAAAAACTGTCTGGGACCATCAGGTCCTGGTAGTGAAGCCAAAAGACCGATCCTCCGAGCCAGTAAGCCCACCAGATACAAAGGCAATCGAGACTGCTTTGGCTTCGGTTCCGGTTAACAAGTTAACTAGAACTGATTCAGGTGTACTGGTGGTACGACTTCCATCCAAGAAAGCCAAAGAAGATGCAGAAAGGGCCATCAATCAGTGTTTGGGGGTGGACAGTGCCTTCAGTGTCTCCGAACCAAAGAAGATGATGCCAAAAATGACTCTGGTAGGCATTGCTAATGACGCTGAGGATAATGAGATCATTCCCAGCATCCTCAACAAGAACCCAAGAATAAAGTCCCTGGTCGACGATGGCTTAGCTATGAATTTGCTATTCACTAAGCAAAAGAGTGATGCACACACTAAGACTGCGGTAGTAAAAATGTCACCTGAAATACGCTCTTCCATTGTGGATGATGGCAATTCTGTGTATGTTGGACTTGTGAGATGTCGTGCATACGATCGCTTCTGCGTAACACAATGTTACCATTGCCAGGGCTTTGGTCATACCAGTGACAGGTGTTTTCGGAAAAATGAGGATCCAAAATGCAACTTCTGTGCCGGTACTCATAACTCAAAAGACTGCACCAACAAGACTTCCCCCAAATGTATAAATTGTATGAGCTCCACATCAGTTACGGAGCCGCCAAATCATTTCGCCTCAAGTAGAAATTGTCCTTTAATGACAGCTCAGAGAAATAAAGTTATTGAGAACACCAATTTTGTAGGTTCAAAAAACTGAAAAATGCACATGGGAGCCGGTTGAAACTGGGTCTGTTGAATGTTCGTTCCTTGCGTAACAAAATGGATCATATTTGCGAGATCTTGGATGAACGTAACCTTGATGTATTATGTCTCACTGAGACCTGGTTGTTCGAGTCAGATCTGAATATTATCCAGGCGGCATTGCCTAAAACCCATTCCATAATAAATGTTCCTAGGCCTAGGGGAGATCATCCGGGTGGTGGAGTGGCAGTTGTCTACTCCACATCTCTGGTGAATATCTTGCAAATAAGCCATAACCCAGCCCCTCTTTATTATGAACTGTTGGAAGTGGAAATAAAACTCCATCAACAAATTCTAAGAATGGCAGTTGTCCATAGGCCTGGCCATCGTGGCACAGATAGGGGTTTTATGGAAGAGTTTGGGCAGTTTCTCGAGGAATTTTCTGCTAAAACCGGAAGACTTTTGATATGTGGAGATTTTAATTACTGGGTTGACAGCCCTCATCTGAAGCCATTCTCTCCTGAGTTCCTTGAGTTGACTGATCAGAACAATTTTGTAAACCATGTGTCCCACCCAACTCATATCTTAGGACACACCCTTGACTTGGTTTTCTCTCCTGTGGGTTGTGGTGGTGTTCTGGATGTTGATGTTGAGAATGCTGACCCTAATACTGTACCTCTGATCATGCTTTGATTACTTTCAGCTTTGATTTCCCTAAGCCACTCACACATGAAAAAGTAATCAGATTTAGAAATTATAAAAATGCAGACCTAAATTTGGCTAGCAGTGAAGTAAAACAGTACTTGGGAAGTATTGATACTTCCAACCTTACTTCAGATGAGCTGGTGGAGGTACATGGAAATGCACTTAAATTAGTGTTCGATCATCACTGTCCAGAAGTAGAGAAGAAAATCATAGTACGAGATGATTCGCCCTGGTATAGCACTCGAGTTAAATTTCTTAGAAGAGCGCGTAGAAGAGCTGAACGTGAATGGCGGAAAAATAAAACAGACTCTACATGGTTGCAATATCTGTCAGCCAGAAGAGCTGTGGTCCACAAAATCAAAGATGAAAAGAAAGTGTATTATCAGGGAAAAGTTGACTCGTGTGGTAACGACCAGAGGAGGTTGGCTTCAATTGTAAACAGTTTACTTGGAAAAACAAGAGTCAGCTTAAGACCTTCTGTACCCGATGCCGAGTTGGCTGCCAACTTTGTGGCATTTTTTGCTGGCAAGATAACTCGCATAAGACAGGAACTGGATGATGCTTCTGTTGGTGAAGAACTTTCAGTTGTACTCCAACCCCGACACATTCCTAATAATGTCCTCTCATCCTTTCACTCAGTAGAGGTGGTCATGATCTCGTCCTACATAAGAAACCTCAATAAAACATTTTGCCCGTTGGATCCCATAAATGTTTCCAAGCTACCAAGAGTCTATGATCACACAGTTGTTTATTTCCAAAATAATTAATAAGTGCTTCTCTGAAGGTAGCTTCCCACATTCTGAAAAGCATGCACTACTCCGACCTACTCTAAAGAAGCCTGGACTTGATGTTGAGAACATGTTGAACTATCGTCCTGTCTCCAACCTGTCCTTCATATCAAAGATATTAGAGCGTGCAATACTTGACCAATTACAACCACTACTTCAGCAGAATGAAACTATCCCAATTTTTCAGTCTGCTTACCGACAGCATCATTCAACTGAAACAGCATTGATTAGAGTACATAATGATCTAGTTGAGAACATTTGCAATGGTGTGGCCTCACTATTGGTCTTGCTTGATCTCTCTGCGGCTTTTGACACAGTGGATCACGAGTTGTTATTGAGTGATCTTTATGATTGTGGTGTGCGTGACTCCGCTCTCTTGCTTCTTGGGTCGTACTTGTCAGGTAGATCCCAGAGTGTGATGGTAAATCAAGTGGTCTCGGACTCGACACCCCTGCAGTATGGTGTTCCGCAGGGATCAGTTTTAGGTCCTATCCTATTTATAATTTATATTAGCAGTTTGTCTCTTCTGCTTCGTGCACATAATGTCACCTTTCACTTTTATGCAGATGACACCCAGATTTATGTGAGAATCACAAATATAGTTGATATACGGAGTAAGATGGAATTGTTGATGTCTGATATCAAGAAGTGGATGAGAGCGAGAAAACTTAAACTAAATGATGGTAAAACTGATATTCTCATCATCCGAGGAAATAGAAGAGCTGATGATATAGTAGGTGCCCTCTCCATCAATGTGGGTGGATCTCAGCTGCGACCGGCCAACTCTGTTCGAAATCTGGGTGTATATGTGAACTCCCGATTAGATTTCAAAGAGCATGTAAACCAGATAGTTAAAAGTTGTTACTTGCACATCAGAAATCTCTATTTGGTGAAGCCGTTTATAACCAGACGTTGCCTCCTGACGTTGGTTCACTCATTGGTCTTCTCTCGTGTTGATTATTGCAATGCCCTGTTGGTGGGTCTTCCAAATTATATTTTGAAGAAAGTTCAGTCTGTTCTTAACCCTCCAACCCCGGCTAGGGTAGATCGTGACTGTACTCTGTGACCGGGGGTTTTCAGGAATTTTGGTCCATGTTGATTCACCTGTTACTCCTGAAATACATTACACAAAGTTATAAAAAAAAAGAAAAATGTTGCACAAACCTTCATGTGTAGAATGCCGTTGAGTAGAGGTCTCTAGCCCAAGTGATTGCATAATGGTGAGCGCGGGAAGTGGAGTGATTTTTATGCGTGAAAATCATCCCGCGTTCGGATGCGTCGCCTTGGCCCAGGCCCCGGCTTGGCTAACCTACTGGGCACTTAGCCACTCGTCGCGCCAAACTTTTTACCTCCCGGAGGCGATTTTATGTATTGATAGTGATGTTATTATAGTTATTTGGAGTCCAATTATATAAAATATGTGTATTAGGCTATCATTGTCACTAATATTTCACATTTTCACTCGATACCGTAGTTTTTATGAGTAATTGATGCTGGTTATTGTTATATTACGCACTGATTATTCGTTATCACAGGTGTTTATTATACTTTGGCCATCTAATATTAGTTTGTGTGTCACTTTCACTTTGGTAAATATGCTTGAGAGAGTGTCACTGTCACTGATAATGCTCATTTTCACTTGATACGGTACATTTTATTAGTAATTGAGGTAGGTTATTGTTATATTAGGCACTGATTATTCGTTATCACAGGTGTTTATTATACTTTGGCCATCTAATATTAGTTCGTGTGTCACTTTCACTTTGGTAAATATGCTTGAGAGAGTGTCACTGTCACTGATAATGCTCATTTTCACTTGATACGGTACATTTTATTAGTAATTGAGGTAGGTTATTGTTATATTAGGCACTGATTATTCGTTATCACAGGTGTTTATTATACTTTGGCCATCTAATATTATGTCATGTGTCACTTTCACTTAGTTATATGCTTTGTAAACGTTTTATATACAATTTATTGTGTCTTTTTTCACTTATTTATATATGTTTTCATAATACTGTACATGACTTTTTTTATCACAATACACCTGTACATTGTTTTATTTCCACTTGTTGCCTATATACATACATATTGTCAGTCTTTGGTACTTTCACTATGATTATTAGTTAGTACTCCTGCTTGGTGTGGTATTCAGCAAAGCACGGTATAGCACATAGTGACAGCTGGCACTCCACACACTGCATGGTGGTCTTTTTCTGCTTCCTCGGCCTCACCTGGCTGTTCCAGCAGACATGGCACCGCCTTCTGCTAATGGTGACTCCATCTCGTTCCAGAGGCAGGTAACCGAGCTTGTGCACATTTAGATACTGTGCACACTGCATGCGGTCCTGAACGGGGCGCCCAGGTTGTGCCACTGCCCTCTGTGGCATAGCATACCTGTCCAGGAGCTCCACCAACACCTGTTTTTGGAACCTCCGCAGGCTACTGAACTTCCTGGGTGTGCGCGGATTCCGAAGCCTGTAGATATTGTAGGCATTCAGCATTGACATGTCCACCATGTGCAGAAAGAACTTTTTGTACCATCTGCACGAGGTACGCAGACAGTCGATGAAGCCTATCTGCATGTCGGACTTGTCCACCAGCCTCATATTTATGTTGTAGTCCATTACAGCATCGGGCTTGGTCACCCTGACTTGGGTGCGGCGATCCACCTTGCCAGTCTCAACCATTTCCCCCTTGTGGACGGTGCTCAGGAGGTTGACCTTCCGCTGGTCGTGCCAGTGGATAGCCAGAATGGGTCCCGACTTCTTCTTGAAGACATCGCCTTTCTTTGTTTTAGGAGGGAAACTTGGCATGCCCTTCCTTTTCGCTCTAACTGTGCCTACAGTCCCCGTCTTGCGCTGATGGAGGTACTTTGAGAGAGTGGGGGACGTGTAGTAGTTGTCCGTGTAGAGGACGTGATTCTTCTGGAAGTACCGGTTCATCATGGCTTGAACCACTGCTCCGCCAAAGCCAATGAGGGGGTCTATTTCCACGTCCCCTTCCTTCCCGCTGTAGACCAGGAAGTCCAGGACATAGCCAGTTTGGCAATCGCACAGCACAAAGAACTTTATACCAAAGCGATGTCTCTTTGAGGGGATGTACTGCCTGAAGCTCAGCTTTCCCCGGAACAGCACAAGAGACTCGTCAATACAGACGTTGCAGAAGGGCATGAAGTATGACGTGAAACGTTCTCTCATCATCTCGTACAACGTCCTAATCTTCCACAGTTTGTCAGGGAGATGCATGTCGGTGTTGGTGACAAGATGGAGCGCTCCGAGGATGTCGAGGTACCGGTCCCGAGAGATGTATTTCCCGAAGGCAGGGGTGGATATCAGATCTTTGGTGATCCAATAGTCAGCCAACCTGTGCTTCTTCACATGAGGCATTAGCATGGTGATTGCCAGGAACACCATGAACTCGGGATGAGTCACTGGGGTCCACCGCTTCATGTGGCCCTTGGTCACCTTGCCAAAAAAGTTAACCTGGATTTGGTAGTGCTTATTTGTCTCTTGTATGACAAAGTCAGTAACCTCCTTATCAAAAAATGCCTCAAAAAGCTCATGTGGTCGAGCATTGGGGCCTGCAGGAAAACTTGGGGTAACTCCTGAAGCATCCTGTACCTCATCAAAAGGGGTTACATCAGGGTCAATCACTTCATCAGCAGCCACATCCTGCCAGTTGAAAATATAAAATGCGTCCTTCTGGCGACGCTGACGAGGAGCTACAGCTGGGGCAGCACGCCCACGAACTTTGGCGGCGCGCACCCTAGGGCGGCCAGAAGCGCGACGGCGCCCAGGCCCAGCCCGGCGGCCAGCCCGGCGGCCAGGGCGGCCAGGAGCACGACGGCCCTGGGCAAAGCGTCTGGGTTGAGGGTCGTCGATGTCCATAAAGTCATCGTCGTTGTCGTCAGAGCCGTCATCTTGCCCTGACGGTGGACCCAGGTAATCATGGCCAGAGTCATCTGTGAGGTGCCCTTCATCTTCAGACCCCCCTCATAATCTCGCGGGGAACGAATGATGCGTGGGCGGCGTGTAGGTCGGCGAGGTGGGGAAGGAGTGGCAGGTGAGGCTCTGTCATCTTCATGCAGAGGTTCGGGGCTCCTTGGCCTACGACGAGTCGTAGACAGCACTGGTTCAGTGTCTGTAGGTGCAGGTATGGATGCGAGGTCAAAAACATCATCAGGAACCTCTGTTGTAGGCTGGAGAGGTGGGGTGGACCCTGGGGAAACTTGCGGGGGCGTATGGCTGGGACCGGCAGGGGTGGAAGCCGCGGGAGCCTCGAACAAAGAGCGCCTACTTGTAGCTCCTTTTTTAACATATTTTCTCCCTTTTCCCTTTTCTTTAGTAGTATGTCTCCTCTCGGGGGAAATAGGGGGTAAATAGGCCGAAAGTGGGGGGGGGGGTCCTCAACCCTAGGCAGTGCTGGTGGTGGTGGGGAAGAATGGCGGGCGCCTGGGGCAACTTGGGTGGCGTGGGTAGATAAGGAAGACAATGGCGGGTCAACCTCAGCCTCACGCTCAGCCTCACTGGCACCCTCACGCACTGCTCCCTCACCAAGTTTTAGGGCCTCTTTCCTGGCTGCCGCGGCCGCCTTTTTCAGAACTTGCTTCTTATAGAAACGTATCTTGAATGGGGATTTAGCTGGCGAAGGGCTAGGTGTCGTGTCACTCAACCTAAACTTGGCAGTCGACCTAGTGCTGTCCCATTCGCTCACTCTCACTACACTCTCATCACCTTGCACAACTATATCACGTTCAGTACTATCATCACTTTCATCGTCATGCTCAAATCCAATAAAAAGCGCGTCTCTTTCATGAATTTCGTGTAGATCGTCAAAATCTTCACTATAGTGAGACTGATAAGACTCGGAGCTATCACTGGCCAAGTCATCAACACTATTTTGTCCTTCACCACGTTCATAACTCCTCAAAGCTATTTCAATACCTCCGGGAGTCGACGCATCTTGTACGTGCCTTTGCGTTAGGGCGCGACGAACATGGGCAGGCGTCGAAGGGAGCGTGGAATCGGACACAAGGGAATCACTTTTTGGGCTAGTATCCATGTTGGCGGCAGGGTAGAGACTGTTTTGGTGGCGTACATGCTGTCTGGTGGCGTCGCCTAGCGACGCCTGGCGACCACGGAACGAAATATTTACGCGCGCCATTCGAAAGCACATACGCAAGCAATGGTACAGTGTTGTACCACCCGGGTTCCTCGGGTCAAACCATAATGGTACACACGTGTACCACCCGGGGTTGAAGGGTTAACAGGGCCGCAAGACTAATTTTTGGTGTTCCACCTAGAACTCCTACTACATCTCTTCACATAGAACTGCACTGGCTGCCAGTAAGAGCAAGAATAGAATTTAAGTTGTGTTTGGTGACTTTTTAGGTTCTCAAATTTGGTGAGCCTAGGTACCTTGAGGAGCTGCTCAGGCGCCCACCGGCACACCATGGTGTAGTTGTGCGTCATGACAATGACCCTTTTCGTCTTGATGAACCAAGGGCTTTCCAGCAGTCTTCTTTCTTTGAGAGGTCATTCTCCTACATGTCTCCGAGGTTGTATAACAGGTTGCCGCTGTCCATGAGACAACTGAGTTCTGTTGAATGCTTCAAGAGACAACTTAAGACTTTTCTCTTTGAGAGAAGCTATGATCTTGAGAGAGGTGTCATGACAGATGGCTATAGAGTTTAGGCTATTTTGCCACTGCTAGTGATTACGACGTGCCTTCTGCGTGTCGTAAGAGGCGACTAAAGAGGTTGGGTCGGTGGGCTTGCGACCCCCACCCGGAAAAAATATCTAAGCAAAAAAAAACTAACGAACAGCCTCGGATGCGGACGGAACCAACGTTGACGAACCACGACCGACTAAGGACATGCCTTCGGACATTCTGAGAATGGCGACATGGAATGTTAGTGGCATGAATGATGGCACAAAAGAGAGAGAGGTTCTGGAAGTGTTAGTGAATGCCAGGCTGGATGTATGTGGAATGACAGAGACCAAATGGAAAGGTTCAGATGTGAGAGAGTGGGAGTGTGGAATAGGTGTGTGTGCTGGAGTGAGTGAAGGAATAGCGAGAGAAGGTGCATGTTTGTTTGTAAGTAGCAAATGGAAGGAATGTGTAAGAGAGTATGGGTCTGTGGGTTCAAGGATTGTGTGGGTGAGAATGAAAGTAGGAATACAAACGTGGGTGATTGTATGCGTGTATGCCCCGACAGAGGATATACTTGAAAGAAAGAAAGAGGAGTTCTGGATGAATGTGGAGGCGTGCCTGGAGAAGTTTGACAAGAACGAAAGAATATTTCTGATTGGGGATATGAATGGTAAGGTGGGTGATAGGAAAGTTGAGGGAGTGGTGGGAGGGTGGGGGGTACCATCAGAGGTGAATGGGAATGGTAGTGCACTTGTGGACGTATGTGTGGGGAGGAGGCTGTGGATAGCCAACACCTTCTTCCGACACAGAATGATCCACAGGTACACGTGGAAACGGATGTTGACAATGAAGGATAAGACAGTGGTGGAACGAAAGTCATTGATTGATTATGTATGTGTGGATGAACGAATGAAGAAATCTGTGATGGATGCTAGGGTGTATAGGGGTATTGGAGGGGGTCTGTCTGATCATTATGTAGTGGTAGCTAAGGTTAGGATAAAAAAGAAGTGGGTGAGGAGAGCGGGAGGGAGGCGAGAGGAGGGTGGAATGGTGAGGAGGGTGGAGAGGTTGCAGGAGGAGGAAGTCAGGGAGGAGTACAGGAGAGCAGTGGAAAGACGACTAGGTGGGTTCGACCTGGAAGTTATGGAGGAAGTGGAGGAGATGAGCAAGGTGTTTAAGGATGAGATCTGTGCAGCATGTGAGGAGGTGTGTGGAGTGAGGAGAAGAGGGAGGGGAGTGAAAGGTACAGCATGGTGGACAGAAGAGGTAAGAATAGCTGTGGAAGAAAAGAAGAAAGCATATAGAGAGTGGTTGGGTAGTAGAGGGAATGAAGATTCCGAGAGACAGAAACGAGCGAGGTACGTGGAGAGTAAGAGGGTGGTGAAGAGAGTAGTGAAGGAAAGTAAGAGAAGAGTAGATGAGGAATTTGGAAGGAATCTGAGTGTAAAATGGAGGGAGAGTAAGAAACTGTTCTGGAAAGAAGTCAAGAAAGTTAGGGAAGGTAGCAAGGGAAACAGTAAGGGTGTGAAAGATAAGAATGGGAGAATGCTAGCCGAGAAGCAAGAGAGAGTCGAAAGATGGAGGGAGTACTTCAGTGAGTTGCTAAATGAAAGGAATGAAGAGCCAGCAAACATAGCTGGATATGGTATGGGAGGGAGAAGAAGAGAAGTAGTGGAGGAGGAGGTGGGGATCAGGAGGTCAGAAGTGTGGGAAGCCATGAAAAGAGTGAAGTTGGGGAAAGCACCAGGAACAGATGGAGTGTGTGGGGAAATGTTGAGGTATGGTGGTGAGATAGTGATAGAATGGGTATGGAAAATGTGCAAACTAGCATGGGAGAAGGGGAGTGCACCCGATGACTGGAAGACTGGCATAATAGTCCCCCTATATAAGGGCAAAGGGGAAAGAGGAGTGTGTGGTAACCACCGAGGAATATGTCTTCTAAGCGTAGTAGGGAAGGTATACAGTAGGGTAGTGATTGAGAGAGTGAGAGTGAGAACGGAGAAATGGATAGGCGACGAGCAGGGAGGCTTTAGGAAGGGAAGAGGATGTGTAGATCAGATTTTTACCCTGAATTGTGTTGTGGAGAAGTATCTGGAGAAGAAACAAAAGGTGTATGTTGCCTTTATGGACTTGGAGAAGGCCTATGACAGAGTGGATAGAGAAGGTTTGTGGAAAGTACTTAGAATATACGGAGTAGAGGGCAAGTTGCTGAAAGCAGTGAAGAGCATGTATGAGGGTGCAAAGGCGGCAGTACGTGTGGAGAGTGAGCAGAGCGAGTTCTTTGACCTGAATGTTGGTTTGAAACAGGGGTGTGTGATGTCCCCGTGGTTGTTTACTGTATATATGGATGGAGTTATGAAAGAAATACTATCAAGAGCAGTGGATGTTGGTGTATCGCTGAAAAGGGAGGGAATTGAGTGGAAGCTACCTATACTGCTGTTTGCGGATGATACAGTTCTGATGAGTGATAATGAATGGGAGTTGCAGGGTCTGGTAAATGAGTTTGGAACAGTGTGCGAAAAACGGAATTTGAAGGTAAATACGGGGAAGAGCAAGGTTATGGTCTTCGAAAGGGGTGAAGTCACAGAGTGTGAGGTGAAGCTGAACGGTCAGGCTATGGAGATCGTCAACTCTTTTAAGTATCTGGGCAGTGTGTTGAGTAAAGATGGGACTATGGATGAAGAGGTGCGGGAGAGGGTACAACAGGGGAAGAGGGTTGTAGGAACGCTAAAAGCAGTAACAAGAAATAGGGTGGTCAGTATGGAAGTGAAGAAGTCCTTGCATGACAGTGTGGTAATCCCGACACTGACTTACGGAAGCGAAGCATGGACGTTGGTTGAGAGACTCAGACCAAGAGTGAGAGCAGTGGAAATGAATTACTTAAGGAGTGCGTGCGGAATTACATGGAGGGATAGACAGACTAATGAGGAAGTAAGAAGGAGGTGTGGTGTGGAGGTAGATGTGCTGGAAAGTGTGAAAAGGAACAACTTGAGATGGTTCGGCCATATGGAACGTATGGAAAGCGAGAGAATGACTAAGAGGGTGTACGAGAGCGAGGTGGAGGGACAGAGG
>JBAKBP010040372.1:0-13688 GCA_037953745.1 Lithodes maja | reverse complement strand
CTACACGAGAGGTAGACATATAATAGAGCTAAAATCACCCTAAAAACTAGGCTAATTAACATTGAATTGACAAAATAATCTGACTATGGTATCTACACGAGAGGTAGACATATAATAGAGCTAAAATCACCCTAAAAACTAGGCTAATTAACATTGAATTGACAAAATAATATTTTCTCAAAAACTATTTTCTGAGATTGGACACTAAAGTGAATTGGTCTTGTATGGTGGAGACACAAAACGGGATTTAGAGCCTCTATAACTGGGCTAATCTACACGAGAGGTAGACATATAATAGAGCTAAAATCACCCTAAAAACTAGGCTAATTAACATTGAATTGACAAAATAATATTTTCTCAAAAACTATTTTCTGAGATTGGACACTAAAGTGAATTGGTCTTGTATGGTGGAGACACAAAACGGGATTTAGAGCCTCTATAACTGAGCTATCTACACGAGAGGTAGACATATAATAGAGCTAAAATCACCCTAAAAACTAGGCTGATTAACATTGAATTGACAAAATAATATTTTCTCAAAAACTATTTTCTGAGATTGGACACTAAAGTGAATTGGTCTTGTATGGTGGAGACACAAAACGGGATTTAGAGCCTCTATAACTGGGCTATCTACACGAGAGGTAGACATATAATAGAGCTAAAATCACCCTAAAAACTAGGCTAATTAACATTGAATTGACAAAATAATATTTTCTCAAAAACTATTTTCTGAGATTGGACACTAAAGTGAATTGGTCTTGTATGGTGGAGACATAAAACGGGATTTAGAGCCTCTATAACTGGGCTATCTACACGAGAGGTAGACATATAATAGAGCTAAAATCACCCTAAAAACTAGGCTAATTAACATTGAATTGACAAAATAATATTTTCTCAAAAACTATTTTCTGAGATTGGACACTAAAGTGAATTGGTCTTGTATGGTGGAGACACAAAACGGGATTTAGAGCCTCTATAACTGGGCTATCTACACGAGAGGTAGACATATAATAGAGCTAAAATCACCCTAAAAACTAGGCTAATTAACATTGAATTGACAAAATAATATTTTCTCAAAAACTATTTTCTGAGATTGGACACTAAAGTGAATTGGTCTTGTATGGTGGAGACATAAAACGGGATTTAGAGCCTCTATAACTGGGCTATCTACACGAGAGGTAGACATATAATAGAGCTAAAATCACCCTAAAAACTAGGCTAATTAACATTGAATTGACAAAATAATATTTTCTCAAAAACTATTTTCTGAGATTGGACACTAAAGTGAATTGGTCTTGTATGGTGGAGACACAAAACGGGATTTAGAGCCTCTATAACTGGGCTATCTACACGAGAGGTAGACATATAATAGAGCTAAAATCACCCTAAAAACTAGGCTAATTAACATTGAATTGACAAAATAATATTTTCTCAAAAACTATTTTCTGAGATTGGACACTAAAGTGAATTGGTCTTGTATGGTGGAGACACAAAACGGGATTTAGAGCCTCTATAACTGGGCTATCTACACGAGAGGTAGACATATAATAGAGCTAAAATCACCCTAAAAACTAGGCTAATTAACATTGAATTGACAAAATAATATTTTCTCAAAAACTATTTTCTGAGATTGGACACTAAAGTGAATTGGTCTTGTATGGTGGAGACACAAAACGGGATTTAGAGCCTCTATAACTGGGCTATCTACACGAGAGGTAGACATATAATAGAGCTAAAATCACCCTAAAAACTAGGCTAATTAACATTGAATTGACAAAATAATATTTTCTCAAAAACTATTTTCTGAGATTGGACACTAAAGTGAATTGGTCTTGTATGGTGGAGGACATAAAACGGGATTTAGAGCCTCTATAACTGGGCTATCTACACGAGAGGTAGACATATAATAGAGCTAAAATCACCCTAAAAACTAGGCTAATTAACATTGAATTGACAAAATAATATTTTCTCAAAAACTATTTTCTGAGATTGGACACTAAAGTGAATTGGTCTTGTATGGTGGAGACACAAAACGGGATTTAGAGCCTCTATAACTGGGCTATCTACACGAGAGGTAGACATATAATAGAGCTAAAATCACCCTAAAAACTAGGCTAATTAACATTGAATTGACAAAATAATATTTTCTCAAAAACTATTTTCTGAGATTGGACACTAAAGTGAATTGGTCTTGTATGGTGGAGACACAAAACGGGATTTAGAGCCTCTATAACTGGGCTATCTACACGAGAGGTAGACATATAATAGAGCTAAAATCACCCTAAAAACTAGGCTAATTAACATTGAATTGACAAAATAATATTTTCTCAAAAACTATTTTCTGAGATTGGACACTAAAGTGAATTGGTCTTGTATGGTGGAGACATAAAACGGGATTTAGAGCCTCTATAACTGGGCTATCTACACGAGAGGTAGACATATAATAGAGCTAAAATCACCCTTAAAACTAGGCTAATTAACATTGAATTGACAAAATAATATTTTCTCAAAAACTATTTTCTGAGATTGGACACTAAAGTGAATTGGTCTTGTATGGTGGAGACATAAAACGGGATTTAGAGCCTCTATAACTGGGCTATCTACACGAGAGGTAGACATATAATAGAGCTAAAATCACCCTAAAAACTAGGCTAATTAACATTGAATTGACAAAATAATATTTTCTCAAAAACTATTTTCTGAGATTGGACACTAAAGTGAATTGGTCTTGTATGGTGGAGACACAAAACGGGATTTAGAGCCTGTATAACTGGGCTATCTACACGAGAGGTAGACATATAATAGAGCTAAAATCACCCTAAAAACTAGGCTAATTAACATTGAATTGACAAAATAATATTTTCTCAAAAACTATTTTCTGAGATTGGACACTAAAGTGAATTGGTCTTGTATGGTGGAGACATAAAACGGGATTTAGAGCCTCTATAACTGGGCTATCTACACGAGAGGTAGACATATAATAGAGCTAAAATCACCCTAAAAACTAGGCTAATTAACATTGAATTGACAAAATAATATTTTCTCAAAAACTATTTTCTGAGATTGGACACTAAAGTGAATTGGTCTTGTATGGTGGAGACATAAAACGGGATTTAGAGCCTCTATAACTGGGCTATCTACACGAGAGGTAGACATATAATAGAGCTAAAATCACCCTAAAAACTAGGCTAATTAACATTGAATTGACAAAATAATATTTTCTCAAAAACTATTTTCTGAGATTGGACACTAAAGTGAATTGGTCTTGTATGGTGGAGACACAAAATGGGATTTAGAGCCTCTATAACTGGGCTATCTACACGAGAGGTAGACATATAATAGAGCTAAAATCACTCTAAAAACTAGGCTAATTAACATTGAATTGACAAAATAATATTTTCTCAAAAACTATTTTCTGAGATTGGACACTAAAGTGAATTGGTCTTGTATGGTGGAGACATAAAACGGGATTTAGAGCCTCTATAACTGGGCTATCTACACGAGAGGTAGACATATAATAGAGCTAAAATCACCCTAAAAACTAGGCTAATTAACATTGAATTGACAAAATAATATTTTCTCAAAAACTATTTTCTGAGATTGGACACTAAAGTGAATTGGTCTTGTATGGTGGAGACACAAAATGGGATTTAGAGCCTCTATAACTGGGCTATCTACACGAGAGGTAGACATATAATAGAGCTAAAATCACCCTAAAAACTAGGCTAATTAACATTGAATTGACAAAAAATATTTTCTCAAAAACTTTTTTCTGAGATTGGACACTAAAGTGAATTGGTCTTGTATGGTGGAGACATAAAACAGGATTTAGAGCCTCTATAACTGGGCTATCTACACGAGAGGTAGACATATAATAGAGCTAAAATCACCCTAAAAACTAGGCTAATTAACATTGAATTGACAAAATAATATTTTCTCAAAAACTATTTTCTGAGATTGGACACTAAAGTGAATTGGTCTTGTATGGTGGAGACATACAACGGGATTTAGAGCCTCTATAACTGGGCTATCTACACGAGAGGTAGACATATAATAGAGCTAAAATCACCCTAAAAACTAGGCTAATTAACATTGAATTGACAAAATAATATTTTCTCAAAAACTATTTTCTGAGATTGGACACTAAAGTGAATTGGTTTTGTATGGTGGAGACATAAAACGGGATTTAGAGCCTCTATAACTGGGCTATCTACACGAGAGGTAGACATATAATAGAGCTAAAATCACCCTAAAAACTAGGCTAATTAACATTGAATTGACAAAATAATATTTTCTCAAAAACTATTTTCTGAGATTGGACACTAAAGTGAATTGGTCTTGTATGGTGGAGACATAAAACGGGATTTAGAGCCTCTATAACTGGGCTATCTACACGAGAGGTAGACATATAATAGAGCTAAAATCACCCTAAAAACTAGGCTAATTAACATTGAATTGACAAAATAATATTTTCTCAAAAACTATTTTCTGAGATTGGACACTAAAGTGAATTGGTCTTGTATGGTGGAGACACAAAACGGGATTTAGAGCCTCTATAACTGGGCTATCTACACGAGAGGTAGACATATAATAGAGCTAAAATCACCCTAAAAACTAGGCTAATTAACATTGAATTGACAAAATAATATTTTCTCAAAAACTATTTTCTGAGATTGGACACTAAAGTGAATTGGTCTTGTATGGTGGAGACACAAAACGGGATTTAGAGCCTCTATAACTGGGCTATCTACACGAGAGGTAGACATATAATAGAGCTAAAATCACCCTAAAAACTAGGCTAATTAACATTGAATTGACAAAATAATATTTTCTCAAAAACTATTTTCTGAGATTGGACACTAAAGTGAATTGGTCTTGTATGGTGGAGACACAAAACGGGATTTAGAGCCTCTATAACTGGGCTATCTACACGAGAGGTAGACATATAATAGAGCTAAAATCACCCTAAAAACTAGGCTAATTAACATTGAATTGACAAAATAATATTTTCTCAAAAACTATTTTCTGAGATTGGACACTAAAGTGAATTGGTCTTGTATGGTGGAGACACAAAACGGGATTTAGAGCCTCTATAACTGGGCTATCTACACGAGAGGTAGACATATAATAGAGCTAAAATCACCCTAAAAACTAGGCTAATTAACATTGAATTGACAAAATAATATTTTCTCAAAAACTATTTTCTGAGATTGGACACTAAAGTGAATTGGTCTTGTATGGTGGAGACACAAAACGGGATTTAGAGCCTCTATAACTGAGCTATCTACACGAGAGGTAGACATATAATAGAGCTAAAATCACCCTAAAAACTAGGCTGATTAACATTGAATTGACAAAATAATATTTTCTCAAAAACTATTTTCTGAGATTGGACACTAAAGTGAATTGGTCTTGTATGGTGGAGACATAAAATGGGATTTAGAGCCTCTATAACTGGGCTATCTACACGAGAGGTAGACATATAATAGAGCTAAAATCACCCTAAAAACTAGGCTAATTAACATTGAATTGACAAAATAATATTTTCTCAAAAACTATTTTCTGAGATTGGACACTAAAGTGAATTGGTCTTGTATGGTGGAGACACAAAACGGGATTTAGAGCCTCTATAACTGGGCTATCTACACGAGAGGTAGACATATAATAGAGCTAAAATCACCCTAAAAACTAGGCTAATTAACATTGAATTGACAAAATAATATTTTCTCAAAAACTATTTTCTGAGATTGGACACTAAAGTGAATTGGTCTTGTATGGTGGAGACATAAAACGGGATTTAGAGCCTCTATAACTGGGCTATCTACACGAGAGGTAGACATATAATAGAGCTAAAATCACCCTAAAAACTAGGCTAATTAACATTGAATTGACAAAATAATATTTTCTCAAAAACTATTTTCTGAGATTGGACACTAGAGTGAATTGGTCTTGTATGGTGGAGACACAAAACGGGATTTAGAGCCTCTATAACTGGGCTATCTACACGAGAGGTAGACATATAATAGAGCTAAAATCACCCTAAAAACTAGGCTAATTAACATTGAATTGACAAAATAATATTTTCTCAAAAACTATTTTCTGAGATTGGACACTAAAGTGAATTGGTCTTGTATGGTGGAGACACAAAACGGGATTTAGAGCCTCTATAACTGGGCTATCTACACGAGAGGTAGACATATAATAGAGCTAAAATCACCCTAAAAACTAGGCTAATTAACATTGAATTGACAAAATAATATTTTCTCAAAAACTATTTTCTGAGATTGGACACTAAAGTGAATTGGTCTTGTATGGTGGAGACACAAAACGGGATTTAGAGCCTCTATAACTGGGCTATCTACACGAGAGGTAGACATATAATAGAGCTAAAATCACCCTAAAAACTAGGCTAATTAACATTGAATTGACAAAATAATATTTTCTCAAAAACTATTTTCTGAGATTGGACACTAAAGTGAATTGGTCTTGTATGGTGGAGACACAAAACGGGATTTAGAGCCTCTATAACTGGGCTATCTACACGAGAGGTAGACATATAATAGAGCTAAAATCACCCTAAAAACTAGGCTAATTAACATTGAATTGACAAAATAATATTTTCTCAAAAACTATTTTCTGAGATTGGACACTAAAGTGAATTGGTCTTGTATGGTGGAGACACAAAACGGGATTTAGAGCCTCTATAACTGAGCTATCTACACGAGAGGTAGACATATAATAGAGCTAAAATCACCCTAAAAACTAGGCTGATTAACATTGAATTGACAAAATAATATTTTCTCAAAAACTATTTTCTGAGATTGGACACTAAAGTGAATTGGTCTTGTATGGTGGAGACATAAAATGGGATTTAGAGCCTCTATAACTGGGCTATCTACACGAGAGGTAGACATATAATAGAGCTAAAATCACCCTAAAAACTAGGCTAATTAACATTGAATTGACAAAATAATATTTTCTCAAAAACTATTTTCTGAGATTGGACACTAAAGTGAATTGGTCTTGTATGGTGGAGACACAAAACGGGATTTAGAGCCTCTATAACTGGGCTATCTACACGAGAGGTAGACATATAATAGAGCTAAAATCACCCTAAAAACTAGGCTAATTAACATTGAATTGACAAAATAATATTTTCTCAAAAACTATTTTCTGAGATTGGACACTAAAGTGAATTGGTCTTGTATGGTGGAGACACAAAACGGGATTTAGAGCCTCTATAACTGGGCTATCTACACGAGAGGTAGACATATAATAGAGCTAAAATCACCCTAAAAACTAGGCTAATTAACATTGAATTGACAAAATAATATTTTCTCAAAAACTATTTTCTGAGATTGGACACTAAAGTGAATTGGTCTTGTATGGTGGAGACATAAAACGGGATTTAGAGCCTCTATAACTGGGCTATCTACACGAGAGGTAGACATATAATAGAGCTAAAATCACCCTTAAAACTAGGCTAATTAACATTGAATTGACAAAATAATATTTTCTCAAAAACTATTTTCTGAGATTGGACACTAAAGTGAATTGGTCTTGTATGGTGGAGACATAAAACGGGATTTAGAGCCTCTATAACTGGGCTATCTACACGAGAGGTAGACATATAATAGAGCTAAAATCACCCTAAAAACTAGGCTAATTAACATTGAATTGACAAAATAATATTTTCTCAAAAACTATTTTCTGAGATTGGACACTAAAGTGAATTGGTCTTGTATGGTGGAGACACAAAACGGGATTTAGAGCCTGTATAACTGGGCTATCTACACGAGAGGTAGACATATAATAGAGCTAAAATCACCCTAAAAACTAGGCTAATTAACATTGAATTGACAAAATAATATTTTCTCAAAAACTATTTTCTGAGATTGGACACTAAAGTGAATTGGTCTTGTATGGTGGAGACATAAAACGGGATTTAGAGCCTCTATAACTGGGCTATCTACACGAGAGGTAGACATATAATAGAGCTAAAATCACCCTAAAAACTAGGCTAATTAACATTGAATTGACAAAATAATATTTTCTCAAAAACTATTTTCTGAGATTGGACACTAAAGTGAATTGGTCTTGTATGGTGGAGACATAAAACGGGATTTAGAGCCTCTATAACTGGGCTATCTACACGAGAGGTAGACATATAATAGAGCTAAAATCACCCTAAAAACTAGGCTAATTAACATTGAATTGACAAAATAATATTTTCTCAAAAACTATTTTCTGAGATTGGACACTAAAGTGAATTGGTCTTGTATGGTGGAGACATAAAACGGGATTTAGAGCCTCTATAACTGGGCTATCTACACGAGAGGTAGACATATAATAGAGCTAAAATCACCCTAAAAACTAGGCTAATTAACATTGAATTGACAAAATAATATTTTCTCAAAAACTATTTTCTGAGATTGGACACTAAAGTGAATTGGTCTTGTATGGTGGAGACACAAAATGGGATTTAGAGCCTCTATAACTGGGCTATCTACACGAGAGGTAGACATATAATAGAGCTAAAATCACTCTAAAAACTAGGCTAATTAACATTGAATTGACAAAATAATATTTTCTCAAAAACTATTTTCTGAGATTGGACACTAAAGTGAATTGGTCTTGTATGGTGGAGACATAAAACGGGATTTAGAGCCTCTATAACTGGGCTATCTACACGAGAGGTAGACATATAATAGAGCTAAAATCACCCTAAAAACTAGGCTAATTAACATTGAATTGACAAAATAATATTTTCTCAAAAACTATTTTCTGAGATTGGACACTAAAGTGAATTGGTCTTGTATGGTGGAGACACAAAATGGGATTTAGAGCCTCTATAACTGGGCTATCTACACGAGAGGTAGACATATAATAGAGCTAAAATCACCCTAAAAACTAGGCTAATTAACATTGAATTGACAAAAAAATATTTTCTCAAAAACTTTTTTCTGAGATTGGACACTAAAGTGAATTGGTCTTGTATGGTGGAGACACAAAACGGGATTTAGAGCCTCTATAACTGGGCTATCTACACGAGAGGTAGACATATAATAGAGCTAAAATCACCCTAAAAACTAGGCTAATTAACATTAAATTGACAAAATAATATTTTCTCAAAAACTATTTTCTGAGATTGGACACTAAAGTGAATTGGTCTTGTATGGTGGAGACATAAACCGGGATTTAGAGCCCCTATAACTAGGCTATCTTAATACACGAGACGTAGACATATAATAGAACTAAAATCACCCTAAAAAACTAGGCTAGTTAACATTGAATTGACAAAATAATATTTTCTCAAAATATATTTTCTGAGATTGTACACTAAAGTGAATTGGTCTTGTATGGTGGAGACATAAAACGGGATTTAGAGCCTCTATAACTGGGTTATCTTAATACACGAGACGTAGACATATAATAGAGCTAAAATCACCCTAACAACTAGGCTAGTTAACATTGAATTGACAAAATAATATTTTCTCAAAAACTATTTTCTGAGATTGGACACTAAAGTGATTGGTCTTGTATAGTGGAGACACGAAACGGGATTTAGAGCCCCTATAACTAGGCTATCTACACGAGACGTAGACAAATAATGGTGTCTCCACCATACAAGACCAATTCACTTTAGTGTCCAATCTCAGAAAATAGTTTTTGAGAAAATATTATTTTGTCAATTCAATGTTAATTAGCCTAGTTTTTAGGGTGATTTTAGCTCTATTATATGTCTACCTCTCGTGTAGATAGCCCAGTTATAGAGGCTCTAAATCCCGTTTTATGTCTCCACCATACAAGACCAATTCACTTTAGTGTACAATCTCAGAAAATATATTTTGAGAAAATATTATTTTGTCAATTCAATGTTAACTAGCCTAGTTTTTAGGGTGATTTTAGTTCTATTATATGTCTACGTCTTGTGTATTAAGATAGCCTAGTTATAGGGGCTCTAAATCCCGTTTTATGTCTCCACCATACAAGACCAATTCACTTTAGTGTCCAATCTCAGAAAATAGTTTTTGAGAAAATATTATATTGTCAATTTAATGTTAATTAGCCTAGTTTTTAGGGTGATTTTAGCTCTATTATATGTCTACCTCTCGTGTATTAAGATAACCCAGTTATAGAGGCTCTAAATCCCGTTTTATGTCTCCACCATACAAGACCAATTCACTTTAGTGTCCAATCTCAGAAAATAGTTTTTGAGAAAATATTATTTTATCAATTCAATGTTAATAATTAGCCTAGTTTTTAGGGTGATTTTAGCTCTATTATATGTCTACCTCTCGTGTATTAAGATAACCCAGTTATAGAGGCTCTAAATCCCGTTTTATGTCTCCACCATACAAGACCAATTCACTTTAGTGTCCAATCTCAGAAAATAGTTTTTGAGAAAATATTATTTTGTCAATTCAATGTTAATTAGCCAAGTTTTTAGGGTGATTTTAGCTCTATTATATGTCTACCTCTCGTGTATTAAGATAACCCAGTTATAGAGGCTCTAAATCCCGTGTTATGTCTCCACCATACAAGACCAATTCACTTTAGTGTCCAATCTCAGAAAATAGTTTTTGAGAAAATATTATTTTGTCAATTCAATGTTAATTAGCCTAGTTTTTAGGGTGATTTTAGCTCTATTATATGTCTACCTCTCGTGTATTAAGATAACCCAGTTATAGAGGCTCTAAATCCCGTTTTATGTCTCCACCATACAAGACCAATTCACTTTAGTGTCCAATCTCAGAAAATAGTTTTTGAGAAAATATTATTTTGTCAATTCAATGTTAATTAGCCTAGTTTTTAGGGTGATTTTAGCTCTATTATATGTCTACCTCTCGTGTATTAAGATAACCCAGTTATAGAGGCTCTAAATCCCGTTTTATGTCTCCACCATACAAGACCAATTCACTTTAGTGTCCAATCTCAGAAAATAGTTTTTGAGAAAATATTATTTTGTCAATTCAATGTTAATTAGCCTAGTTTTTAGGGTGATTTTAGCTCTATTATATGTCTACCTCTCGTGTATTAAGATAACCCAGTTATAGAGGCTCTAAATCCCGTTTTATGTCTCCACCATACAAGACCAATTCACTTTAGTGTCCAATCTCAGAAAATAGTTTTTGAGAAAATATTATTTTGTCAATTCAATGTTAATTAGCCTAGTTTTTAGGGTGATTTTAGCTCTATTATATGTCTACCTCTCGTGCATTAAGATAACCCAGTTATAGAGGCTCTAAATCCCGTTTTATGTGTCCACCATACAAGACCAATTCACTTTAGTGTCCAATCTCAGAAAATAGTTTTTGAGAAAATATTATTTTGTCAATTCAGTGTTAATTAGCCTAGTTTTTAGGGTGATTTTAGCTCTATTATATGTCTACCTCTCGTGTAGATAGCCCAGTTATAGAGGCTCTAAATCCCGTTTTATGTCTCCACCATACAAGACCAATTCACTTTAGTGTCCAATCTCAGAAAATAGTTTTTGAGAAAATATTATTTTGTCAATTCAATGTTAATTAGCCTAGTTTTTAGGGTGATTTTAGCTCTATTATATGTCTACCTCTCGTGTAGATAGCCCAGTTATAGAGGCTCTAAATCCCGTTTATATTATTTTGTCAATTCAATGTTAATTAGCCTAGTTTTTAGGGTGATTTTAGCTCTATTATATGTCTACCTCTCGTGTAGATAGCCCAGTTATAGAGGCTCTAAATCCCGTTTTATGTCTCCACCATACAAGACCAATTCACTTTAGTGTCCAATCTCAGAAAATAGTTTTTGAGAAAATATTATTTTGTCAATTCAATGTTAATTAGCCTAGTTTTTAGGGTGATTTTAGCTCTATTATATGTCTACCTCTCGTGTAGATAGCCCAGTTATAGAGGCTCTAAATCCCGTTTTATGTCTCCACCATACAAGACCAATTCACTTTAGTGTCCAATCTCAGAAAATAGTTTTTGAGAAAATATTATTTTGTCAATTCAATGTTAATTAGCCTAGTTTTTAGGGTGATTTTAGCTCTATTATATGTCTACCTCTCGTGTAGATAGCCCAGTTATAGAGGCTCTAAATTCCGTTTTATGTCTCCACCATACAAGACCAATTCACTTTAGTGTCCAATCTCAGAAAATAGTTTTTGAGAAAATATTATTTTGTCAATTCAATGTTAATTAGCCTAGTTTTTAGGGTGATTTTAGCTCTATTATATGTCTACCTCTCGTGTAGATAGCCCAGTTATAGAGGCTCTAAATTCCGTTTTATGTCTCCACCATACAAGACCAATTCACTTTAGTGTCCAATCTCAGAAAATAGTTTTTGAGAAAATATTATTTTGTCAATTCAATGTTAATTAGCCTAGTTTTTAGGGTGATTTTAGCTCTATTATATGTCTACCTCTCGTGTAGATAGCCCAGTTATAGAGGCTCTAAATTCCGTTTTATGTCTCCACCATACAAGACCAATTCACTTTAGTGTCCAATCTCAGAAAATAGTTTTTGAGAAAATATTATTTTGTCAATTCAATGTTAATTAGCCTAGTTTTTAGGGTGATTTTAGCTCTATTATATGTCTACCTCTCGTGTAGATAGCCCAGTTATAGAGGCTCTAAATCCCGTTTTATGTCTCCACCATACAAGACCAATTCACTTTAGTGTCCAATCTCAGAAAATAGTTTTTGAGAAAATATTATTTTGTCAATTCAATGTTAATTAGCCTAGTTTTTAGGGTGATTTTAGCTCTATTATATGTCTACCTCTCGTGTAGATAGCCCAGTCATAGAGGCTCTAAATCCCGTTTTATGTCTCCACCATACAAGACCAATTCACTTTAGTGTCCAATCTCAGAAAATAGTTTTTGAGAAAATATTATTTTGTCAATTCAATGTTAATTAGCCTAGTTTTTAGGGTGATTTTAGCTCTATTATATGTCTACCTCTCGTGTAGATAGCCCAGTTATAGAGGCTCTAAATCCCGTTTTATGTCTCCACCATACAAGACCAATTCACTTTAGTGTCCAATCTCAGAAAATAGTTTTTGAGAAAATATTATTTTGTCAATTCAATGTTAATTAGCCTAGTTTTTAGGGTGATTTTAGCTCTATTATATGTCTACCTCTCGTGTAGATAGCCCAGTTATAGAGGCTCTAAATCCCGTTTTATGTCTCCACCATACAAGACCAATTCACTTTAGTGTCCAATCTCAGAAAATAGTTTTTGAGAAAATATTATTTTGTCAATTCAATGTTAATTAGCCTAGTTTTTAGGGTGATTTTAGCTCTATTATATGTCTACCTCTCGTGTAGATAGCCCAGTTATAGAGGCTCTAAATCCGTTTTATGTCTCCACCATACAAGACCAATTCACTTTAGTGTCCAATCTCAGAAAATAGTTTTTGAGAAAATATTATTTTGTCAATTCAATGTTAATTAGCCTAGTTTTTAGGGTGATTTTAGCTCTATTATATGTCTACCTCTCGTGTAGATAGCCCAGTTATAGAGGCTCTAAATCCCGTTTTATGTCTCCACCATACAAGACCAATTCACTTTAGTGTCCAATCTCAGAAAATAGTTTTTGAGAAATATTATTTTGTCAATTCAATGTTAATTAGCCTAGTTTTTAGGGTGATTTTAGCTCTATTATATGTCTACCTCTCGTGTAGATAGCCCAGTTATAGAGGCTCTAA